>PVKA01034068.1:0-23788 GCA_004027165.1 Ctenomys sociabilis | reverse complement strand
TTTTTTTTTTTTTTTTTTTTTTTTTTTTTTTTTTTTTTTTTTTTTTTTTTTTTTTTTTTTTTTTTTTTTTTTTTTTTTTTTTTTTTTTTTTTTTTTTTTTTTTTTTTTTTTTTTTTTTTTTTTTTTTTTTTTTTTTTTTTTTTTTTTTTTTTTTTTTTTTTTTTTTTTTTGGAGGGGGGAGCCAGAAATTGAACTCAGGCCCTTGCATATGCCAAGAAAGTGTTTATTCCACTGAGCCATCTCCCCAGCTCCCACTTCTATCCAAAATCTATACAGAATTACATTGCTTAATGTTTGATTTGACTGATTGTTTTGAGTCATATGCAAATACTGCATTTTATGTGATATAAATATTTTATGTTTCTTGTATTCTATTGTGTACTTCAAAATGTGACTCACACGTGGAAATGTTCCATAAGAACTTATAAAATTAGCCATTGTACTTTGGGTGAGTATTCTTTAATGTTAATTTAGTCAAGAATAATTGATAAAGTTAGTTTGATCGTTTGTTTCTGTACTAATCTTCTATCTAAATCTTATTAATGAGAGAACAGAATGGAAGAGTCCAGCATTATTCTAATTTTGAACTTCCTCCTTTCAGTTCTATCTACTTAGTTTTTTGGATTTTGACCTCAAATTTTAGAAGTATGTATATTTAGAATTGTGTTTTGGTGAAGAACTACTTTCATATTGATTTTGACTCCCTTTATTTCTTTTTGTAGTTTCTATTGAGACCTCTATTATTAACAGAGCTACTCATGTGTCCTTTTTCCTTAATAGTACACAGATTTTGGCTTGGATAAATTATTTTACTTCATTATCTTACTTTTATATTTTACATACTTACATTTATATTTAATATATGAACATTTACTTTTATATTTATATTTATACTTATGTATTAAAAATGGGATTTTTACTAGAGTATACCTCCTGAATACACTGCTATACAAAACCTTGGGGCCAGGGACATGCTCAGTGGAATAAACGTTTCCCTGACAAGTGCAAGGCCCTACGTTCACTCTCTGGTTCAAAAAAAATGATAATTTCTGTCTTCACTTTGGGATTAAAGAATCGTATTATTTTCAGTAAAAGTAACAATGCATATATTTGAAGTAAATTTACCATCTTAAATTTTTCAGATATTTTATCATATTTTTCACTCTAGAACCAGATGTTTTGCACTACTTGGATATTTCATTTTTTAAATGGCCACTATTGGCATAAAATTTCCCACACTGTGTTGAAAATGTTATGTTGTCTGTGTTCTACATCTGTACTATATCACAATGCACACGGAGTATTATTTAATATTTTAAATAATATAAGAAAATTATAAGTTTAAAACATGCAAGAAATAAGTTAATTTGCACTTTTATTCATATATTTGCATTTGTAATTTTAATAAATCTACAATTCCTTTTGTCTTCATCTTTCTGCCAGAAAAATTTTATTGTACCCTTCTGGTAAAATTTCCCCAGCAACCAATTCTAGTTTTATTTCTGTATGACAAGATGTTTATTGTTGAGGATTTTGAATATTTTTACCAATATATTTTTAGTTTGAGATGTTTTTCAAACTTTTCAGTTCTTTATATGTTTGTGTCTTTCATATTTTTGGCTTCTGTGAATTTTAAATGAATTCTGTGTATATCTACAATATACTCATAAAAATTTACATTTTCTTTCCTTGTTTCTTTTTGAGACACAGTCTCAATATTATTTACACTTGCCTTAGATTCATGGTATAGTGAAGCACAAATTTAGAGCCATTTCTTTCCTCAGCCTCCTAAGTGATGGGACAGTGAGTACCTTACCTGCATAATCCAAGCCCAGACTTACATTTGCTATTTTCTAAAAAGCGAGTTTTATATTTGTTATATATTTCTATCTTTCTGTTTTGGGATTTTTTTGCATTGATTTTAAGAATTTTGGTCATGTTTGATATAATTTGTTCAAGTAGGTTTTATTGACATTTTTAATGTTTTTATTTTAAGGAGAAAAAATTAAAATTAAAAGACAATAAACCAAAGTTTCAAAACAGGCTTAATTCATTACATATTATTATCTCCATAGTAGTTACTCAGACCACAAGACAGCATGAAATATTGTCCAAATGCTATTAGCTCAAACTTGTACTTGCAATAAATTAGAGAAACTAGCTAGGTAATTATCCTAACTATCTTGTACATATTTGCCTTTCCCTCCCTTCTTTCCCTTTCCCTCATCACAATTATTCTTTTATTTGAGAAGTGGTTACATTATTCCCAATAGCTATTGTACATCTGCTTCTTATTTACTATTTTACTTTCTTACCCTAGGGAGACAATGTGACATTTACACATCTGGGTCTGATTTACTTCACTTATGAGTATGGTCTCAAGTTGCACCCATTTACCTGTAGAAGTCTCCAGCATATCATTCTTTACAACTCAATAGCACTCCGCTGCATGAAAAGACCACATTTTTTAATGCATTCCTTGGCTGATGAGTATTTTGGGCTTTCGGGGATCTAGCTATTACTAATTGTGATATAATAAATGCACATGATTGCACATAGATCACTGTGGTACAATGGTTTTAATTGTCCTGATAAGATTAATAGAAGAGGCATAGGACCTATACTATTAGTTTTTTTTAGGAATCATTTGCACAGAGGTTGCACAAGTCTACACTCACTCCACTAGTGGAGGAGTGTTCCTTTATCCCCACAGCCTAATATTAGTTGTTGCTTGTTTACTCTTTCTTTCTTTCTTTCTTTCTTTCTTTCTTTCTTTCTTTCTTTCTTTCTTTCTTTCTTTCTTTCTTTCATTCTTTCTTTCTTTCATTCTTTCTTTCTTTTTCTTTTGTCAGTCTGCCTGTCTCTTTCTTTCTCTCTCTCTCTCTTTCTTCTTTTTTTTGGTTGACTACTCTATGATAACCACTATTTCTGAACTAAGATGAAATATTAGTGTTGTTTCATTTTTATCTCTTGAAAAGTCCGATGATGATAATTTTTGTGTATTTATTTGTCATTTGTATTTTGTCATCTGATAAATGTATATTCATCTCAGATGCCCATTTTTGTAACGGGTCTTTGAATTTTAGGGACCTGATTTTTTTCAAACCTTTATATGTTTTAGATATAATTCTTTGTGTAAGAGACAACTACCATGACAATTGTTTTCTCACTCTATGTCGTCTTTTCATTCTGCTGTTGATGTAATCTAGTATTTCCTGTGTGCCCTGGATTTGTCAGTGGAGTGTCTGCTTATACAAATGTATTCAACATTACTCCCAATTTTCTCATGAAGTAAATTTAGTATTTCTGTTTATATATTTAGATCTTTTATGCCTTTTGACTTTAGTTTCATGTGTAGTGATAGACATGAGTCTCATTACAGATTTCAGCTTGTGGTAAACCAGTTTTTTTCAGCATCATTAATTATAGAGGTTATCTTTCTTCCAGTGAATGTTTGGCTTCAATTCAAAATAATGTGTTTGAGTATGCTTGGATTGTGTCTACATATTCTCTTCTGTTCCACTATCCTCTGGTCTATTTTATTTTAGCTTTTATTTATTTATTTTAAGAGAATAAAAAAAATAAACATGATACAGAAAGTACCTGCAAGCAGGAACAGGGGCTGGGGTTTCCATCCACAGGCCTGTTATGCTGGCCTCGCCCATGGGGCGAGCTTACATTGCAATTGAGAGACTAGGGGTGGTGGTACTTGCCTGTAAATCCAGCTGTTAGGAAATTGAAAACAGGTGGAACACTATGAGCCCAATCTAGTAGTGAGACCCTGGACACTACTAGATCAGAAACTTAGTGACAGAATTTAAAAAGTAGATAATAGGAATTTAACAATGGTTATTATATTGCATATCTTTATCTTCAAAGTACTTGTTCAGATTACCAGACATAGATTTCCAAATTTGATAAAACAGACATTATGGATTAAAAGATGTGGTATTTTTATACAATGGTGTATTACTCAGCTAAAAAGAAAGATAAACTCAAGGAATTTATTGGTAAATTGAGGCCATTAGAGACCACATTAACAAGTGGAATAAATTAGACCTGCATGTGTAAACATTATATTGTACCCATAGTGTAAAACAACTAAAACATTAAATAAAGTCCAAAAGTTACAATAAATATTGAGAAAGAGAAAACAAATAGCTAAAAAGGAAATAAGAACAGGGATGGGAAAAAAGAGAAAAAGAAAAGAATGGAAATATATACATGCATATGATTTCATTCATTATATTATATTAGTATTTATTTTATTATATAATTTAAATACACACACAGTAGTTCAGATGATTATACTATTAATTTCAGATCTGTTTTATTTTTCGGGTGGTACAAAGGATTGAACTCCTGACACTGTGCTTGCCAGCCTAGCATTTATTCTACTGAGCTATCTCCCCAGACCCTTGGGTCTGTTATTTTGCCAATATGATGTTTCTTTTGTCATAGTAGCTTTGAAGTACAATTTCAGGTTCAGGGATGGTGATTTCTCCTGACTGGCATTTGTTTTCCGGAATTATTTTTGTTATTCTACATTTCCTCTGGTTTCCAGTAAATTTTACAAAAATTTTCTGTATTTCTATGAGGAGTGCTAATGGTATTTTGACTGGGATTGAGATTACATTAAATCTATGTAACAATTTTAGGAGTAGAACCCTTTTTCATTTTTTTGGTTTTTCCAAATCATGACCAATGCATATGTTTTTCAGAAATCTTCCTTTTATAGAGTATGTAAATTCAAATTCTCAGTGTGCCTTTTTCTTTAAATCAAGCCTGGGCTTTGGACTTGTGAAATGCTTTAGGTATATCTGTTGAAATGACTATGGGATTTTTTTCTTTGATTGATTTACATATACTGAACCATCCTTGCATACATAGAATGAATCCTAAATGGTCACGATGCATAATCTTCTTGATGATATGCTGCCTTCTCTTTGCCAGTAACTTATTGAGTATTTTTGAATCTGTGTTTATTATGGAGGTTGGCCTGTAGTTATCTTTTCTGTTGGATTCTTCTCAGGTTTTGGAATCAGGATAGTATTTGCTTCCAGGAGTGATTTTGCAGTATTGATTTCCTTTCAATTTCTCAAAGAGGGTCAGCATTAATGGCATTATTTCTTTAATAAATTACTTATAGAAAAAAATAAAATCAAGAAAGCAAGTACACAAAAAAATAAAAAAATAAATTTCTTGGAGAATGGTTTCAAGGTTCATTCATTGTTAGAAATGTCTCAATTCCTTCTATATGACAGAGTAGCACTCTTTTTAACCAATTCATTACTTGATGGGCATTTGGGCTTCATCCAAGATTTAGCTTGGACAAACTGCTTCAGTATGAACATGGGGGTGCCTAATTCTTTTTGGAAGATACCAAGATGGAAAATAGCTAAGTCAAGTGAACCTCTAGTAGTAAATTTTTGGGGAATTTCCATATTGATTTTCCCTCCGTAGATGCATTAATCTATACTCTCATCAATACTGAAGAAAGTTTCTGTTTTCCACAACCCCACCAGCATTTGTTATCAGTGGATTTCTTGGTAATAATCTTTCTTTTTTCGGATGAAATGGAGTCTCAGCATTGTTTTTATTGGCATTTCTTTTCTTTTCTTTAATTTGCATTTCTTCAGAAATATGTATCTGGCATTTTTCATCTGAGAAGAAACTATTTCAGATCCTGTTTTGGATTGTGTTTGTCAATTTAACTGTCTGATTTTCTGAGTTCTATATATTCTAGATGGTAGACTTTTGAGAAACAACTAGCAAAACATTACCCCACAGTGAGGGCTATCTTTTTTTTTTTATTAATTGTATTGAGAAAGAGATAGCAGTGAGAATTTCAAAACAGATTAGTACAAGATGAAGACATGATATGTTGTGTAAACACTTTTAGTATAAGTCTTTCTTCACATTGAACTAAGAGAAGCAGTTGTATATCTAATATATATATATATATTAGAGTGAAGAGGCTCTCTCATGTCCAATGAATCTATTTGGTGTCTTTTTCAAATAGCAATAATATATGTATTACTACCAAATGGACCGTCATTTGTATCACCCTTTCTGTTTAATTTTGTCAATGATGGGTGTTCCATTGCCATTCAAATATCATACATGCATGAATTCAACAAAATAATCCAATGTAGTCCAATAGTCCATAATAGTAATGGTTTCTAAATTTCTGGGTAAAAATGTGTAATATTTTTTATTTTATTGTTTTATTTTTATTTAGTTTTTCACATTCTATAAAGATTTGAAGTTTACCATATCAATGATTATTGGAAGATATCTGTTCCATGTTATATCTAAGGTGTTTGACATTCACACAGATAGTGATGTTATGCTCAAATGGCTATGTTGTAGAATCATAATATCATTAAGCTTCTCTTCTGGAGTGTTGACAACTTAAGTTTGTAGACCAAAAAATTAGAAAAGAAGGAAAGGTACAAGGATAGCCAATATTTTTGCCCTAGCCCTTCAAGGTCAGTGAGGACTCAGGATATAAGAAAACCTGTACTACAACATCCTGTAACTCAGCGGTGTCCCATATTTCTCTGATCAAGAAGATTATGTCGCCACAGAGGAAGGTGATCAGTAATAGGACATCTTTTAAATCTGCTGGTAATTTCTTTTGCTATGGCAAAGCTTTTTAATGGGCTAAGATCCCAGTTGTTGCTTTTTTGCAATAGTTGCTATATGATAGCAATTTTGTTTATAAATACTGTGCCCATTCCAATGTCTTCAAGGGTTCAAAATATTCTTTCTTCCACATGCTTCAGTGTTTCTTTTTGATGTTTAAATCTTTGATCCATTTCAATTTTGTTTTATTCTGTGAGGGAGAATATATGTCTTGTTTTGGTTTGCAGCACATGTAAAGCCAGTTGTTCTAGCTTTAGTAAAGAGGCTCTCTCATGTCCAATGAAGCTATTTGGTGTCTTTTTCAAATAGCAAGTAGCTAAGAACATCCAGAACTGTTTCCATATTACCTACTCTGTCCCAGGACTATTTTTGCCAGTAGTATGACATTTTTATCATGGTAGTTTTGTAGTATAATTTCAAGCCAGGGATTTTGATGCCTATAGCCTTGCTTTTGATAGCCAGAACTGTCTTTACTATTCTAGATTTTTGTGGTTACAAATGAATTTTAATTTTTTTTACAATTCTGTGATATAAGTGGTTGGAATTTTGATTGTGTTTCTGTTAAGTCTACATAATAATTTTTGAAATACAGAAGTTTCACTATATCGGTTCTTTCTACTCAAAAGTGAAGGGTAACTTATATTTTCTAGTATTATCTTCAATTTCATTGTTCAGAGTACTATTATTTACAATGTAGAGAAGTTTTACTGTATTCCTTAGATTGACCCAAAGGTAATTAATTTCTGATTGCATGTCATTTCAATAACTTTTCTTTCAGTGAATTTGGTATTTACATAAGGGTGGCTTTCTTTTTAAATGTTGACTATAGCTATGCTGCTAAATTTGGTGTTGAAATGTAGAAATCTGCTAGAGGAACTTTTGTGGTCTTTTTCATAGAGTATCATACCTCCCACAGGTAGTGATAATTTAAGGACTTCCTTTCCTATCCTTATTGCTTTACTTCATATTATTGTCTAATTGCTCTGATTAATGTTTCCAGAATTATATTGAATAGGAATTGTGACAGTGAATATACTTGTCTTGGTCTGATTTTAGAGTGAAAAGTTTCAATTTCTGTCCATTTATTATAATATTGGTTGTTGGTTTGTTAAAGTTTTATCAAATTGAGGTAAAGAACCACAGTTTCAATTTTCTGTAGTTCTTTTTTTAATCATGAATGAGAGTTTTACTTTCAAATGCCTTTGTATAACTGTTGAGATGATAATATTTTGTCTTTAACTCTATTTAAATAGTGTATTATGTTTATTGATCTTCATATCTTCAACCACCTGTGTATACGTGGGAATCCCGACTGGATTGTGTTATATAATCTCATGATCTGGTGCATTCACTTTGCCTGTATGTATTAAGAATTTTTTCATTTATGTTCATTAGAGAGATTGTCCTATGGACTTTCTCTTGATTGAGTCCTTCAGTCTTTTATCAGATTAGTTCCTGCTTCCATGATTGAATGTGAGAGCATCAATTCCTCTTTAATTTATTTAAAGATTTGGAGATCTGTAAGAATTGCTATCAGCTAAATTTCTATTTTTGTTGTTGTTGTTGTTGTTGTTGTTGTTGCTGTTGTTGTTGGAACGGGGGTTTGAACTCAGGCCATTGCGCTTGCCAGGGAAGTGCTTATTCCACTGAGCCATCTCCCCATTCTCTAAATTTCTAACCTTTTACTTTGACAAATTTTATATGCTGATATCTATAATCTGAACACCTACACTGATGACATTTATGTGCAATATTCAAATAAGCACTTCCTTGGCAAGTACAAGGGCCTGAGTTCAAACTCTGGTTGTGCCAAAATAAAAATAAAATTAATCAGCCAAATAGTTCAGCAGATTAAAGCACCAGCAAGCAGGTACAGGGGCCCAGAGTTCAATCCCCAGGCCTGCTGTGTCAGCCCCACCCCTGAGGCGTACTGAGACAGTGGTGATTGAGACTGAGCACATTGAAATCCCAGGACTTGGGAGATTGTAAACAGGAGAATCACTGAGTCCAATCTAGTAGTAGTAGTGAGACACTGAATGCCATTCTTCCAGAATGCAAATTCTTCCAGAAAAAATATAAAAAATAAAAGAAAAAAAATATCTTGTAGAGTTCAACCGTGATTTCATCAGGACCTCACCATTACTTTGTTAGTAGGATTTCATGACATCATTAATTTCATTAAATAATTAGATAATATTTTTATATTTTCTTCATTGAGCTTTTGTAATTTATATAGACCTATGAATCTGTTTATTTTTTCTGTATTTAACATTTTATTTTAATATAGGCTCTCAAATTAGATATAGGTGATTTTCTGGATATCCGCAGGATCTGGTGATACCAGTCTCTATTCCTAATTGTGAAGATTAGAGATTTTTTTTTAATGGTTTATGAATTTTATTTAATGTTTTAAAGAACCAAATCTTTGATTCCTAGATTCATTGCATTATTTTCTTAGTCTCCACGGCATTAATTTCTGCTTTTATGAGACTTCAAATACAAATTTTTGTCTTAGTCTATTTTCAATATGTCCCACGAATTCTGGTTTGCTGTATGGCTTTATAATTTAATTGAATTAACTGTCTAACTTTTGTCTTTAATTTTTGCAGTAGCGAATAGTATATTTTATGACCTTCACCTGATCTCAGTCCTGTCTTCTAAGAAGAACAACTGGTTAAAACAATTATCTAACTTTGGCTAAAGATGTACAGACAGCAATAACAAAAGCATCCAATACATTTTAGAAAATTTCATCTTTTAGCACACGTACTACATTGGTGTTTATACAGCAAAATCTAAAACAAACAAGAAAAACAATATGTAGTATGTCAGTCATCCGAATGGCAATTTTATCATCAGGGCATACAATTTAAAAGGTGTTTGAGGAAAATAGAAAAATAGAAGAAAAAAGACGTGAGAAGCAAGGCTGTATGACAAAAGAGGCTCATACATATTTTAGGCAATGAGGGCAAAGACCAGAGAGAAAGAAGAAAAAAATAAAAACCAGAACAGAACAAAAACTAGAACCCATATCCACATCATTTAAAAACAAGAACAATCAATGCAGGAAAAACAGAAAAAAAATAATAAAAAAAGAAAAAATGAGGGAAGGATATAAATATGTACTTAATGTGTTTTTTTGCTGTCCCCAGTGCACAACAGAGTCAGACAGAATCAAGGTCTACCTACATTTATCCCAACAAGCCAGCAATAACTTCACAGGAAGGTACTGATAATCCAAATGAGATCACAGCCCTATTTAGCGAAAGTTCAGGCTGGCCTCTGACTGTAAGGGTGGAAACAGACCTGTGAGCCTACGGCAGTGGCCTTGAATTTATGTAGGAGCCTCTACATGGAGCCAGCCTCCGCTCTGAGTCCTGAGCTCAATTGTTATCTCTCCAGAATGGCTTCCAGCCAATCACTGTCTGTTTTCCAAATGCCCAGCAGGATCTATTCCTAACCCAGGGCAACCCACTTTAGTGCATGGCTCTGCTCCTGGGGTCTCCTTCTGCATGTAGGCTTCTGGGAAACCAGAACTGCCCAGACTAATGCAAGCTTAAGCAGCTCCTCCCATGCATTGAGTCAAGGCTCATGTGGAAAACACCATTGCCTCCACATTTTTCTTGACATTTCTCTCTTCATTCTCCCAGTGGATTTCAATTTTAACTTCAGAGATTCCTAAGTCCTGGGGATCCATTTTCCTCATTCTACTCTTCCTTATGTTGTTATTTTCCAGGCTCTGGACACCAAATCACAGGGAGGTCCTTTCTCTGCTGCTTAGAAGTCCATCTTCCTGGACACTTTTCTCTCAGTAACTATTAGTAAAACTGACCAAGTACTTATATTGGAATTTCCCTTTTTATCTTTGAATTTTCTATTATTTTCTCATTCTTAATTTTATTATTTTATAGAACAATTTCTATTATTTTTTTTTCTTTTGCTTTTCAGATACAAAATAGTTCTCCAGCACTTTGCTTCCATAAGTTGTCATCTCATTTCTTTGCATCCATCAAGGTATCATTCTTTTTAAATTGAAGCTTATTTTAATTATGAAATATTTTAATTATAGAATAAAATATGGGAACTATGAATACTGCCTCTTTATTTTTAACCTGAGCCTCATGAGTTGACACTCCATTATACTGTTTCTTTTGGTCTTTCTCTTCCTTGCATGTGTGCATGTTTTTCTCTTTTCCTCTTTGCAAGCCCTGCCATCTAAAGGACTTCGGTCATATTCAAAATGACTGAATATCTAAGGATTTGTGTAGATTTCACTAGTGTTCAACCCAGTTTCCTAAGGCTTTTTTCTGCCTTCTTGTTTAACTTAATTTTAATTTTTTATTTATTTTTGTTTTGAGACTGGGTGTCAATATGAAGTTCAGGTTGGCCTAGAAATAACTATGTAGCCCAAGCCTTCCAAGTTTTGAAATTAGAGGCATGTACCACGATACCTGTTTAATTTTTGTAACTTGTGAAGATCTTGCCACAGTCTCCTGAGAGCTTGGATTACAGGTACACACTACATACCCAGTTTATGGCACCTATTAAATAATTAAAATAGCATACATAGTTATTTTTATTCCTAATCTGGATGCAAATTTTAACTAGGAAAGTAGTATTTGAAGTATTGGCTCTTAGCCATTTACTTCTGAGAAGCTGGGGACGTAAATTATTTTTACCAGTGGCTCCTCCAGCATTTGTTTTTGGCTGACTCCTTAAAGATAGCCATTCTTTCTGGGGTGAGACAGAATATCTGTGTTGCTTTAATTTACATTTCTCAAATTAACAATGATGCAGATAATTTTTTTCTTACTTTTATTTGTCATTTGTATTACTTCATCTGAGAAGTATATATTCACAGATTGTGTGTGAATTTATAAACACAGAAATGTGTATTCATCTCAGATAACTAATTTTGGGGGCCTGATTTTTAAAAATTCTTCATATGTCTTTATACTGTCCTGGGGGATGCTCAAGTATAATTTTTTCCCAATTTGTGTGCTTTCCTTTCACTACGTTGTTAATTTCTTTTGTTGTACAGAATCTTTTAAAGACCTTGAGATTCTAGTTGTTGACTTTTTTGGAGTATTTCCTGTGCAGTCTGAGCTTTGTTCATAAACTCTCAAAGATTTCTACCTACCTTTTCCACCAGAAGGTGTAGTATTTCTGTTGTGATATTTATATTTTTCACCCATTTTGAATTTAGTTTAGTGCATGATGATCAACATGGGTTTCATTTTAGTCATCAGCATGTGGAAAGCCAGTTTTTACAGCACTATTTATTAAAGAAGCTATTTTTCTTCAAGTGAACATATTTTATTACTTTCTCAAATGTAAGGTGGCTGAGTATGTTTATAGTTGTGTCTGCCTCTTCTAATCTGTTCCATAAATACTCATGTCTGATTTTATACCGTGCTGATTTTATAACAGTAGCTTTATAGTATAATTCAAGTCAAGGATTGTGATGCCTCCTGAACTTCTCATCTTTTACAAGATTTGTTTGCATATTTCAGGGCTCTTCTGGTTGCTGATAAATTTTGGAAAGGTTTTTCTGGATCTGTGAGGCATACTAATGGGATTTTAGTTAAGATTGCATTGAATCTGTACACTAATTTTGGAACTATGGCCATTTTATAAATGTTGCTTCTTGCAATCCAGGAGCAAGGAATATCTTTCAGTGTTCATCCTGATTGAAATCCTTTTCAATCTCTTCTCAGAGTACTGTAATTTTCACTGTATAGGCATTTCATTCCTTTTTTTGAGACTTATTCCTAAATAGTTAATTTTTTGAATGTTATTGTTAAAGTTGTGATTTTCTAAATTTTTTCTCCATGAATTCATTGCTATTGTACAGAATGTTACTGATTTTTGAGTGCTGCCTTTGTATGCAGTTATGATACTGAACTCAGGTATCAAATCTACTGTTGGAAATTTTTATGATCTTCTGTGTAGAGTATCAAGTAATTATCTTACTCAATGATAATTTTAAATCCTCCTTTCTAAACATTAATTCTTTTTATTTTTTTCCATTTTCTAATTACTCTGGCTTATTTTTCTAGAACTATGTTTTATAGGAATGGTGATATTGAACATCCTCATCTTTTTTTTGAGTAATTAATTAAATTATGCTTTGGCGGAACTGGGATTGGAGCCCTTGTGCTTGCTAAGGAAGTGCTTATTCCTCTGAGCCATCTCCCCGGCCCTCCTGCACATCCTCATCTTGTTCCTGATTTTAAAGTGAAGCCTTTCAGTTTTTGATCATTTGGTGTGATGTTGGCGTTGGTTTGTTATAGATGTTATTTATCAGGTAGAGTTAAAGAACATCAATTCAGATTTCCTCCAGGTTTAAAAAAAAACACACACACACACACACACAAATGAATGGGGATTGTTTGTTTGTTCTCTTCTGTACTTCAGGGAAGGGCCTACAGGGTGTTCAGTGTCTCTCCACTAGATCAGACTCATAGTGATTCTTCTGTTTACAGCCTCCCAAGTGCTGGGCTTTTTTAAATTATTTTTTAATTTATATTTTATTTATTTTTATTGTTTTGTAGAAATCTTCATTGATATTTTTATTATTTTTAATGAAGAACAAATAGCAATGAGACAGTTTCAAGACAAATTAACAGGACAGATTCAATAAACTAATAAATTGCAAAAAGTTTTCATAATCTTTTGGTGTCCTTCAAGTTGCATACTTGATATTATACTTACAGGCATTATTATAGCAGATGTCTCTAATCAGTGAATGAAGAGAGTATAGCTATATACTTATCTTATTTTTTATAGCTGAATTATATCACATATTCAATAATTAATACTTTCTACCTTGTTATCTCCATAGTGTTTGCCCATAGTACTAGAAGCCACATAATATCTTGTCCAACCACTTTTAGTGCAAATGTTGCTTCTCATAGAATTATGCAGAATCATGGCATATTTATCCTAACTGTACTATTTATACACACACATCATGATTCTTCCTTTGTATACCCCCATTTTATTTATTTATTTTTTGTCTAGACCTGTCAAAGATGAGCACTCCATTGTCTTTAAACCAATTTAGGTGTCTGAACTTGGTGACACAATCCAACACAGTACAGGACTCTACAATAATAGTGAGTTATCTAAAGAAGGTGTCGTCTATAGCCATCTACAGCTCAACCCATTATTATGGCCCCAAGTTATATAACTAATTTTTGTACTTTTCTGCTGGATGGTGAAGACCGAGATAGATCAAGAACCATATACCAAAAGATGCAGCTCCTGTTTGTGATGAGTTCAATTAAGTCCCCTAGGGATTTATCCTGCAATCCTGAACCTTACTCTGTAGAACCTTTGTCTGTCTCATCCATGTGGATGAGTCATGGCCAATGCTTGACCAATTTACTCACAGCAAGAGAACAAGAGAAAGTTTTCTCTCCATTTGTCTCTCTCCAGGCACATGATACATCATCAGTCTCTTTCCTCTGTGGCTCCATGATCTCCTTGATCAGAAAATTTGGGGCAAGACTGAGTTTCATGATGTTACAGTACAGGTTCTCCTATGCCCTGAGTTTTCACTGACATTGAAAAGCTGGGGCCAAAATGCTGGCTGGCCTGACGGCTCTTCTATTTCCCCAATTTTAAACTTAGGTTGTTAACTATCCAGAAGAAAACCTGATTAGTACCCTGCAGCATATGCCGTTCAGTTTGCGCTAACCATCTGACTCAATTGTTTTTAGTTGTTGTACATTTCTATTTGTATTTCTACATGTGTCTTCTTATATTAGGGAAACTATACAATATTTCCACATGTGTCTCTGGTTTATTTCACGTATGAGTATATGTTCAAGCGACTTCCATTTCAATACAAATGCTTCTATTATTCTTTATGGCTGAGTAATACTCCATTATATAGAAATATCACGTCTTTTTCAACCATTCCTCATGTGATGGACATCTTGGTTGTTTTCAAGATTCTGCTCTCACAAATTGTGCTACTATAAACATATGTACACAAATATCACTATGATATAATGTTTTCAGTTCCTCTGGGAAAATTTCCAATAGCAGGGCAGCAGGCTTCAATGGGATTTCCAGTCCTACTCTTTTGAAGAGTCTCCACACAGATCTCCACAATGGTTGTACCAGTCTACATTACCACCAGCAACGGAGAAGTGTTCCCTTTTCCCCACAACCTCTGCAACATTTGTTGTTGGTTGATTTCCTTACGGTAGCCATTATTTCTGGGGTGAGATGATATCTCAGTGATGTTTTTATACATTTCATGGATGGTTAGCGATGTGGAACATTGTTTCATATATTTATTCGCTTCTATAATTTTGTCTTCTGAGATGTATGTATTCATCTCAGATGCCCATTTGTGAATTGGATCTTTAAATTTGAGGCACTGCTATATCTTAGTTCTTCATATAGTCTACACAACAGACCACTGTCTGATTGCTTATTAGTAGAATATTTTCAAAATTTGTAGGTTGCCTTTTCACATTGTTGACAATTTCTTTTGATGTGCAGAAACTCCTCAAGAAGAGTTGATCCCAGCAGTTCATTTTTCAAGTGTTTCCAATGTGAATATATGTTTGTTCATGAACTCTTTACCTACCCCTATGTCTTCAAGAGTTCCTCCTAATTCTCTTCCAGGTGATTGAGTGTTTCTGTTTTAATGTTTAGATCTTCGATCCATTTTTGACCTTAGGTTAGTGCATGGTGACAGAGCTGGGTCAAGTTTTAGTTTTCGGCATGTAGACAGCCAGTTTTTACAGCATCATTTGTTAAAGAGGCTATCTTTCTTCTAGTAAGCTTGTTTGGCCCTTTTGTCAAACGTCAGATGGCTGACTGTGATCGTCAATGCCTCTGCATCTTCTATTCTATTCCATTGATCCTCAAGTCTATTTTGTTGCCAATACCATGTTGATTTTATCACAGTGGCTTTGTAGTGTAATTTCAAGTCAGGAAATATGATGCCTCCTGCCTTGTCTTTATTGGCCACGATTGCCTTTGCTATTCTAGGTCATTTGTGGTTCCAAATAAATTTTAGGAATGATTTCTCTAGGTCTGAGATGTATGTTTCTGGCAGTTAAATAGGGATTGCATTAAATCTGTATAGCCATTTTGGGAGTATTGCCATGTTTAGGATGTTGATTCTTCCTATCCAGAAGCGTGGAACATCTTTCCATTTGCTGAAATCCTCTATAATCTCTTTTCTTAGAATGTTGTAATTTATGTGAAAAAATCTTTGACTTCCTTGGTGAAGTGAATTCCAAGGAATTCATTTTCTGTAGTGCTATTGGAAAAGGTATTATTTCTATTGTTTCCCTTTCAGTGTGCTTGTTATCTGTGTAGAGGAATGCTATTGACTATTGAGTATTGGCTTTGTATCATTCTATGCGACTGAATTTCCATATCACTTCTTGCAGTTTCTTGGTGGAATTTTTGGGGTCTTCCAAGTAAAGTATCATGTCATCTGCAAATAGTGTTAATTTAACTTCTTTATCTATTCTTATTCCTTTTATTTCTCCCTCTTTTTCTAATGGCTGTTGCTAAGTATTCCAAAACTCAACTGAATAGGAGGGGAGATAGAGGACATCATTGTCTTGCACCTGATTTAAGAGTAAAAGATTTCAGTTTTTCCCCTTTTAGGATTATATTAGCTTTTATGTTGTCATAGATAGCTTTTATCAAGTTAAGGTAGACTCGGTCTATTCCAATTTTCTGTAGGACTTTGAACATGAGTAAGTGTTACACTTCGTCCAAAGCTTTCTCTGCATCAATTGAGATGATTATGTGGTTTTTAGATTTCAGTCTATTCATATAGTGTATTAGATTTATAGATTTTCAAATATGGAACCATTCTTGCACTCTTGGGATAAATCCTATCTGGTCATGATATATGATCGTCTTGATGATTTGTTGTATCCTATTTGCTAGGATCTTATTGAGTATTTTTGCATCTATATTCATGAGGAAGATTGGCCTGTAGTTCAACTTTTTGGTTGTGTCTTTTTCTGGTTCTGGAAACATTATAATACTTGCCTCCAGAAATGATTTTGGGAGGACTGCTTCCTTTTCAACTTCATGAAGAGTTTGAGGAGTATAGGGATTATATCTTGTATAAATTTCTTGTAGATTTCAGCTGTGAATCCATCAGGACCTCGACATTTCTTTGTCCTTAGGCTTTTTTTTTTAATACATTTCATTTTTCGTTGGCTGTTATCGGCTTGAGAGTTGCTACATCTTCTTGTTTCAGTTTTGGTAATTTGTACCTTTTTTTTTTCATTTATTTTTATTTTATTGAAATACAAATGTCAATCAGACAGTTTCAAAACACCATAACCATACAGAGTCGATGAAATAACACATTGCAAACTGTTTTCATAAAGTTTTGGTATTGTACAAGGTGCATACATGATATTATATTTACATGTTTTTATACAGCTGAATTATATCAAAGATTGAATAATTATTTAGCTAGTGGATGACCATAGCACTAAAAACCGACATAATATCCTGTCCAACCACCATTAGTGCAGATCTTGCCTCTCATAGAATTATGTAGAAGCACAGCGTTATCTATCCCAACTGTACTATCTATACACGCACATCATGATTTTTTCTTTCTACAACCCTTCCTTTGTCTACACCTGTCAAAAGTGGGCACTCTGTTGACATTCAACTACCTTATGTGCTTGAACTCGACACCACAATCCAACACAGTCCAGCATTCTGCAACCATAGGGAGTTATTCAAAGAAATTGTCGACCATATCCATTTACAGCTCAGCTTAATATTATGGGCTGACGATGTATACTTCATTTTTATACTTTTATACTTTTCTGCTGGATGGTTAAGACCTAGGTAGATCAAAACTTATATACCAACTCATTAACTTTATATTTCCTATGTGGTCATTGAAGTCTTCTCAGGGTTTATCTTGTAGTCCTGTACATTATTCTGTAGTTCCTTTGTCTGTGTCATCCATGTGGATGAATCACGGCCAATGCTTGACCAGAATGCTCTCTGTGAGTGCCTGAGAAAAAGTTTTCTCTTTATGTGACTCTGGTAATTTGTACCTTTTGAGGAATCTATCCATTTCTTCTGTGTATTCTATTCTGTGACCATAAAGATTCTCGAAGTAACTATTAATAATTTGATTTTCTCCTGGGTCTGTGGTGATTTGACCCTTTTCCTCTCTTATTGCAAGTACTTGAATTTTTTCTTTCCTCTTTTTGATGAGATTGGCTAGAGCTTTATCAACTTCATTTAGTCTTTCAAAGAACCAACTGTTTGTTTTATGGATTCTTTGGCCAGTTTCCTTCATCTCAACTGGGTTGATTTCTGCTCTAATCTTTATGATTTCTTCCCATCTTTGGAGCTGAGTTTGTTTTGCTCTTCTTTTTGTAGATGTCAGAGGTGCACTATTAGGTTGTTTATTTGTTCCTGTTCTGTTTTCCCAATGTGTGAGTTCATTCCTATGATTTTCCTTCTAAGTATTTCTTTCATTGTATCCTGTAGATTCCATTAAGTTGCTTGAATTTTCATTGAATTGTAGATATTGTTGAATTTCTTGTTTAATTTCTTCTGTGACCCATTGATTGCTGAGTAGGGTGTTGTTTAATTTCCAGGAATTCAGCAAGTATTTCTGATTTCTTTTGTTATTTAGTTCCAGTTTCATTCCACTGTAGTCAGATAATATGGATGGGATAATCTCTGTTTTCTTGCATATACTTACACTTGACCCCTGGACTAGTATGTGGTCCATTTTGGAAAATGACTTATGTGAAGCTGAAAAATGTGTATGCAGCTCTGGTTGTTTGGAACCCTCTGTATATGTCCACCAGGTGCATTTGTTCCAAGCTCTGGTTCAGGTCTGCTACTTCTTTGCTCATTTTTTGTCTGCTTGACCTATGTTTTGGAGATAAGGGGGTGTTAAGGTCTTCTGTTAAGATTGTGTACTTAAACATTAGGTTTTTCACATCCAGTAAGATTTGTCTTAGATAGTTGTGTGCTCCTGTGTTTGGTGCATAGATATTCATGAGTGTTACCTCTTGCTCTTGAATTTTTCCCCTGACCAAGGCCCTGTATAGTGGCCTTCTTTTTGTCAATTGGTCATTCTTCGTTTGAAGTTCAGACTGTCTGAGAACAGAATTGCTACTCTTGTTTTTTTCTGAGGTTCTGGAGCATGTAGTATTCATTTTCGTCTTTTGACTTTGAGCCTATGAATGTCCTTTTGAGTTAAGTGTGTTTCTTGTATACAACATATTGTGGATTTTGTTTCCTAATCCACAATACCAATCTATTTCTCTTAATTGGTGAATTGATTCCATTTACATTGTTGGTTATAATTGAAATGTGCTGACTTATGTTTGTCATGATATTTACCTGGTGTTTATTCCTTTGTAACCTGTGTTTAATTGTATGTCCTGTTTAGTGGGTTCCTTCCATTCTCATTCATGGAGTTCTGGTCATTGTGGTCTCTCTCTAGAACATCTACAATAGCCTGTGAAGGGATGGCTTTGTCATCATGAAATTCTTTAGTTGTTCTTTGCCGTGGAAGTATTTCACTTCTCCATCAAACTTGAAAGAGAGTTTTGTAAGGCGTAATAATCTGGGCTTGCATTTGTTTTCGTACAGGATTTGAGGAACTCTGCTCCATGCTGTCCTTGTCTTCATGGTTTGTGTAGAGAATTTGGCTGTAATTTTGATGGGCTTTCCTTTGAATGTGATGTGCTTCTTCTGTCTAGCAGCTTTCAGTATATTATTTTTGTGTTGGATTTCTGGTTCTTGATTATTATATGTCTTGGTGTATTTTTACTTGCGTTGTAGTTATTTGGTGTTCTGTATGCTTCGATTACATGAATGTTGGATTGTTTCCTCATATTTGGGAAGTTTTCTGTGATTACTTCTCCCCAAATTCTTTTTATGTCATTTGTATTGACTCCTTCCTTCTCATTGATACCAATTAATCTCACATTGTTCATCCTTGCATCATCTTGCAAGTGATGGATTATTTTTTCCTGCATTCTCATTGCTTTTAAGAGCTCCTTTCTCACCTTTTCACTAGCTATACCAGCATCTTCAAGATCTGAAACTGTCTTCGCTTTCACTCAAATGGTTTTTTAGACTCATGATTGATATTTTTAGTTCCTCTATATCTCTTTGTTTCTGTTTCATGCGTTCTATTTCTTTTCTGTATTGCTCATTTAAGGAATCCATCATATTTCTGATATCCTCTCTTTTTTTTTGTCCATGTCTTTAGAATTAGCTATTAATTCTTTTTCTGTAGAATTTCTTCCAAATTGGGTTCCTCTGTATATTTCCGGACTTGTTTTTGTATTTCAGATGCTATGAAAGATTCTATTTCAAAGAATTCTTTTTTTTCAAAGAATTCTTTTCTGATTTCAGAAATTCTTTCTGCTTTGAGTTCCTCATGACCTTTCTGCTGTTGTTTCTTTGCTTCAGATGCTGTTAATTCATACATTTCAGCTGGAATCGTGCTCTCTGCACTTGTTCTGGGTAAGCATTGGTTTTTCATCTGATGTCTCTGCATTTGCTTCATTATTTCAGATGATATGTATTGAGATATTTCTTTTTTTGTTTGAGGAAATAATTTTCATGTGAGTTCCTCTATACCTTTCTGGTGTTGTGCCTTTGCTTCCCTATCTGTTAGTTCATTCTTTTCAGCTGAGCTAGTGTCCTCTTCACTTACTGGTGGACTCAAGCCTGAGATTGCATTTTTCTCCTTGTCTTTGTCTTTTTGTATAGCACTGACCTCTGACCTTTGGTGTAGAACTTTCATGCAGCTATAACCTTCACCTGTAATGAGATTTGGGTGCCAGTCTATTAAATTTGAGATTATCCAGTTATGCCTCACCTGGATCTAGTTGTTGTGTTCAGTTTCTTTTTGCTGAAGCTGCTGTGGTTCCCTTCTGTTGGTTCCCTGGTCAGCTGATCATGAACCGAACCGGCATGCAGCTTGAGTAGTGAAAATTTCTACTATCTTGGCTGGCTTTGGGGTGAGGATCCGGAAAATTGCGAGTCAGCCCTCATCTAGGTCGCTCTCTAGGTGTGTGGGCCTGGGCTTTGGTCGGTCTGTGGCTGTGAGTTTGGATCTTGGGACTTCTGGCAAATGTCTCTCCGGCGAGGTGGGCTTGGAGCTCTCACTCACCTGCCAAACTGCCCTGGGTCTAGTGCTGGGATTATAAGCATGTACCACCACGCCCAGTCTCCACTGCCAATTCATTGCACCCTGGGGGAAAGGCTGGCAAGGGAGGCACAGGAATAGAATCCTAGGACCCTGTTTCTGCCTAAGCAGGCACTTCAATCTGCTGAGCAATTTGACTGGCCCTTGATGATCTTGGTATTCTCCTAGTATTTTATGCAGGCTTTTTGTATTTATGTTTGTCACAGAGATTTGCCTGTATTTTTTTTTTTTTCTGTGTCTTTTGTTTGTTTTGGTATCACAGTAATTCTTGCCTTCAGAAATGAGTTTGGTAGAACTGCTTCCCTTTCAATTTAATTGAAGCATTTGAGAAGAGTTGACATTAAATCTTGTCTAAATTTCTTGTAGAATTCAGTTTTGAATCCCACTGGACCTGGAATTTTCTTTCTTGGTAGATTTTTATTACTTTTTCAATTTGGTTCACTGATATTGAGTTATTTAGAATTTCTTTCTTCTTGATTCAGCTTAGTAATACATATGTATCTAGGAATCTGCCCATTTGCTCTGTATTTTCCATCCTGCTAATAATTTCAAAAACACATATGGATTATCATCTGAATTTTTATATGGTCTGTAGTGATTTCAACCTTTCATATCTTATTATGCAACTGCGGTAGGCAGCTCAGGAAAGCTCTGAGGATGAGGTTGTGCAAAATTTCTGAGACTTCAGTGAGGTGAGGCAGGTCTCAGTAGGTTCCTGTTGCTGTCCAGTGTATGCCTGCGTTCTGTGATGGGGGGATTCACTCCCACAGACCCTCAATGTTTCTATGCAACTGTGATAGGCATGGGACAGACCTATTATTCTTTTTTCTAACATTGTCTCAGAAACACATTTTAGTTTCAGTTAATCCAAAAATAAATTTTTAACTTTATTAAAACATTTTTCCATCAAAATATCCTTGAAGGGTGCATTTAATTTTTTTTATTACTTTGAAAAAGTACCAGATACATTTTATTGTTTCTGATTTCTTATTCAATTCTACTGTAGCACAAAGCAAATTCAGGTGTGATATTTGCATGCCTGGAAATATAAGAGATAACCCAAACCTTTACTGTTTTTATTTAATAACCACTAAGTTTTCAAGGTGAGCAGACAGAAATATCCTTTTGGTTTATACTGGGTAGAAGATGAAAGTGGAACCCATTCACTGTATTATCTGACTACTAGTAGTAATTTCTTTGGTTCCTGAAGGGTTTTTTTCAGAAGTAAATTGACTTAATTGTTTAATCACTAACAGACGATTTTTTTTTTTTCTTTTTTGTGGAACCAGGTATTGAACTCAGGCCCTTGTGCTTGCCAGGGAAGTGCTTATTCTACTGAGCCATCTCCCTGGCCCCTAGTAACAGACTGTTTGAAGCAGAGCTTCGTTCTTTTTTTTTTAATGCTAGAGTATTTCAGGTGATATCTTGGACAATTTAAGTTAAAATTTTTATCAAATGAAATAGGTCTGCTTCTCTTTCTTGAAATAAACTCCCCAAATCGTCATCTTGCAGTTGAAATAAAACTTTGTTCATTTTTTTATGACCTGTTTCTGACTTTGAACTAATGAAAGAGAACCAAACCTGCAACTCAACCAGTAAACAAAAGACACACTTATGTCTCTGATTTTATTCTGGATTATTTGCGCACTAGCTGTTATGGTTTGTGTCTCGACGTCCCTCAAGGCTGCATGCAGTCACAGGGCAGGCATCTAGGGCTCGTGATTAATTCTCAAACCAATGCTGATTTTGGGTGTGAGTGCTGCTTAGATTAGAGGTGAGAGTGCTGCACCTGCCCTGGGGCAGAGAGCCTGGTATGATACAAAGAAGGGACAAGGGCTAGCTTTCTGTCACGGCTCCTCTCTTTTTTGCTCTTGCTGATCTGCTGCTTTCTGCCACCATGAACTGCCCCTCTGCCTTGTGTTATTCTGCCTCAGAGCCTGTTGAGTATGAACTGATACTTTCACACACTATGAGCTAAATTAAACTTTCCTTCTATAATGCTATCTGGTAATTTGTCCAAGAAATAAGAGAAAAGTCACCAAAACATTCACATACTTAGTTTTTTTTTTGTTATTCTGTATTTCCTAACATATGTTTACCTTATTCTGCATTCCAGTTTTCTTCTTTTGTAGAAAATAAAGTTAATTCAGTGGGATGAAGGATAACTGGTGGTCAACATGTAATAAATACCCTGCTGAACTATATCTGTGTGCTGGGTTTGGAGGGCCCACTTGGAAATTGTTGTTAACAGCATAAAAAGAACTAGAGAGAAGAGGGGGCACTGTTGGGTCTCCTGGAGCAGCTTGCTGTATTAACTTCCTGATTTGAATTTGGCTGTGTCACCAGAGGGGCTAGAGACCCTTGCAGTCACCGAGCATCCCAGTTGTGCTTTCAGGGAAGCCTGGTTCTTACTTTGAGCTCAGTTTTCCGCCTGCTAGCACAGACCCTTCATCCCTCTAGAAAAGACTTTCTCGCTTCCACCACTGACCTTGGAGCCTTCCAAGAACAAATTCTTAAAAATAATGTTTACACGAGGCATTGCTGTGGGCTCTAGGCCTCCAGTTGGACTTGTGGATGGTATTGCTGGTCTCTAGGTCTTCAGCTAGATTCTTTTGTCTTTAGTGTATGGACAGATTTCCTGGCACTCTTGTACTTGACTCTTTGAGTGATTATTATTTTAAAATAATTCCATAAACATTGAATTAATTTATTTTTATACTGAATTAAATTTTTCCCCTGCAAACCCTAACTACATATTAAATAAGTGAATTCTTCCACATTTTGGGTAGGAACGTAAGCTAGTAGAACAAATATGGAAAAAGTTTGGGGGTTTCTTCAAATAACTAAAAATAAAACACGAATTTGGTCTAGCTGCACTGTATAGTCCTGAAATAATTAAACACAGAATATATACCTTGTACCTCTTTATTTCAGCTT
>PVKA01034067.1:0-23789 GCA_004027165.1 Ctenomys sociabilis | reverse complement strand
TACCTGGATAATCTCAAACTTAATAGACTGGCACCTGAATCTCATAACAAGCTAAGGTTATACCTGCACCAAAGCTCTAAACCAAAGGTCAAAGGTCAGTGCTATACAAAATGACAAAGACAAGGGGAAAAACACAATCCCAGACCTCGAGTCCACCAGTAAGGGCAGAGGACACTAGCTCAGGTGCAATGAATGAAGTAACAGATACAGCAGCAAAGGAACAACAGCAGAAAGGTATGGAGGAAATAAAAGGAGAAGTAATTCCCCAAATTAAAAAAGAAATATCTGAATACATAGTATCTGAAATAAAGAATGAATTCCAGAAACATTGGGTGGAAAAACTATGCTCACCCGGAACAAGTGCAGAGAGCACTATTCCAACTGAGACGAATTAACAGCAACTGAAGCAAAGAAACAACAGCAGAAAGATCATGAGGAACTCAAAGCAGAAATAATTTCTGAAATCAAAAAAGAATTCTTTGAAAAAAAAGAATTCTTTGAAATCATAGCATCTGAAATACAGAAACAAGTCCAGAAATATACAGAGGAAACCCAATTTGGAAGAAACACTGCAGAAAAAGAATTAATAACTACCTCTAAAGAAGACATGGATAAAAAAATTGAGATCAGAAATATGACGGATTCCTTGAATGAGCAATACAGAAAAGAAATAGAATGCATGAGACATAGTCAGAGTGCTAGGATTACAGGTGCACGCCCAGTCTCAGTTGCCCGTTCTCTGCGCCCCGAGGGCAGAGCCAGCCAGCATAGCACAGCAGAGATCCAACCTGGCTGCTGTGCTCTGCCGAAGCAGGCACTTTAGGTCACTGAGATATCCGGGGCTGCTTCTTTTAAAAATATGTTTTCAGTGAAACATCAACGGAGGGATCACGGTTATTACCAATTTGAAAGGAAGCACTGTGGGAAGTGGCCCATTTGGCTAATTACAGGCTGGGTGCAGAGCAGTCCAAACAGCAGCGGCAGCCTTAGCCATCAGCCCAGTGCTGCAGGGCCAGCAAGCGGCTTCTGCCCTCCTCGGCCGGCTCCCTAACCCACAACGCCACAGTCCCCACAAGTCCCCACGCGGTCAGCAGGGAAGGCCGCGCCCAGCTGCTCCATGTCACAGAGTATCAGAAAGCAGGCAGCCCTGGAACAACCAATCAAGCTCTAGGTAGGAGAGCCCTGCCCAGGTGTGGGGAGAGCAGAGCTGGCCAGGGGCCCCAGAGCAGCGTCTCCACAACCACTGCAAACACCTCTCCTCGGAGCCAAAGAACCCTGGGTTCCTGCTCTTCCAGCTGGGGACCCCGTTCAGGAGCCCTGGCCTGATGCCTCTGATGCCTTCCCCTGTAAGAGTGTGGTCCCCACACCAAACACACCCTGCTGGGGGATTCCCACTGTGGGCTGTGTGTGGGGAGGGCCTGATCCGGGGCAGGTTCTCTGCCAGTGAGGATGGAACATGGAACGGCCGAGTAAAGGAGGAAAGGGAAATGTTTGGAAGTGACTCCTGCCAGTGTCTTCTCTCCTGAGAGCAGAACCAGGTGGGAAGGGGTGGAAGCCCGGGCCTTTGGCTCCTGGGTTCCATGGGAGGGGGAGGCCCCATCCCACCTGGCCACCCTGGCCTGAACATGGAAGCGCAGCCTGCCATGCCCCTGATCTGTGTGGGCTCCTGGCTGCAGTTCTGGGTGGTACTGAGCCCTCCTCCCCACTCTGCCCCATGGTTGGACATGGTCAGAAGCTGCAGGAAGCCCTGGGACACATCTCATCCTCACCAGAGCCAGACAGCTCTGGCAACTTAGCTTTTCCAGACTGTCACCAATCCTGGGCACTTCACACGCAGGGAACAACTGGCCGTAACTTTTACAGTTGAAGAATGGGAGTCCTACGGCTTTTTCATATCTAGAAGAAAGGCAGTCTCCCAGGAGAATAAAGGGCACTCACTGTGGCAAGGAGAGATGTGGACAGTGGGGACCCCCTGGAGAGATGGAGACACAGAGCAGTATCTGGAGCGATGAAGAGAGAGGGAGCAGTGGAGCGGTGCACCTCACTCACTGTGCCCTGACCCCCGCTGTGCCTAGAGCTGGCCACTCCTCCTTCCATTCAGCAGGCCATCCCATCCCTGTGCACCACACATCTGATACTGTTTGCCCTGGATTTCTCTCCCTTGCCGAGGAAGAATCATGACAAAACTTCCTCCAGCAATTCCACTGAAATCTCCAGTCCCACCCACAAGCAAGGCCAAGCAGGGCACTGAACAGCTCAAGCCAGGAACCTGGGCCTAGGAGAGTTCTGGACAGCTGATCCCCACAGCTTGCCCTGACCTGACTGTACCAAGGCTTCTGGCCCAGTGTCTCCTGCTGGCGTTGGGCAGAGGTGGCCCCGCCTGTGCTGCTGTACTGTGTACTACCTTGTCCTCTTCATCCAGGTGGCTCAGAGCCCCACCCCAGTCCAGGGACTCCACAACCAGATGTCCACAAACATAAATCCTTTGCCCACTGCTGCCCCTGGAGGTCTGGGTCGGCAGCTCACGTCTCCCTTCAGCACCCTCTTCACCTCTCTGTCTTGAACCTCTGAGGTCTTGCAAGCTGAGCTAAATGCTGCTTTCAACTCTTTTCATTCTGTCTTTTGTTAAAAACTGTGTTTAGTACAGGGTCTCGCTACGCAGCTTGGACTTACAGTGATCCTCCTGTTTTCAGCCTCCAGATTACAGGCACATACCACCACGCCCAGTCTCAGTCGTCCCTGTCTCAGCGTGCCCCAGGGGCGGGACCAGCATTTCACACCAGGGATTGAACCCCATCCCTGTGCCTGCCTAAGCAGGCGCTTTAATCCACTGAGCTATCTGGCCGGCCTTCATTCTTTCTTAGTGGGCATTTCCTTGGCAAAGGGAACATCTCCTGCTCACCTCGACAGGAACAGAGAAGTTGTTTTAGTTCCAATGCCTGTTTTACTTCCTTGCTCATGACCTGATTTATTCTTTGTTTGCAGCAAGATTTCCGGTGTTCATAGAGAAGTCCAGACAGCCCACATGTCCCTCGCTGCACCTGCCTGGTTTAATTTTCCACGACATTTCAGGCGGAACTGAGCTATCTGCCTCAGTTCTGAAGTTTCTGCCTGCTCTGAGCACCGCCTGTATGATAAATATTTTTCAAAGCGTAACCATGGATCTAAAAACATCACTTCCCCTGTCTCTTCCCCTCGCATGGTCCTTGTTCTGTTTATCCCTTGCAGCCCTCAGCCAAGCCAAGACCCCAGAAAGGCTAATTTATAGTATTTTGCAAAGCAGAGAAAATAAAAAAGAGATATGCTGTTAAAAAAAAAAAAAAAAAAAGTAGTGAAAGCAGGCCTCCTGGCTCCTCAGGGTGGCCAGGCTCTCTGGCCCAACACGCAAGAAATCCAAGTTCCTGGACGCCCAGATGTTGAGCGCAGCGGTGCTGGAGTGGCCACTCCCCTGCCAAGTGCAGCCTCTTCACCTGGTCGGAGGAGGCCGCGGCTGCTTGTTGTGTTCGTCACCCTGAAAACTTAGCTCAGGGTGGAAATGAAAAGGTCGCTGTAAATATTCAGACAGTTTTCAAGCTTGAGAATTTATCACTTCAGAGTTGCTGATCAGAACTAGCATGGACCCAGTTTCTCTCCATTTATCTGTATTATACCTTTGACTGTAAAGAGGAGAAATACCTGCTCCGCCCTCTGAGCTTGTGGGCCGCACGGTGCTTGAGACAGCAGAGCACACCTGAAGACACAGGGAGCGGCTGAGCAGCCGGAGCCAGCCACAGGCTCAGTTCCTCAGGCTCCGGCCCCATCTCAGGTGCTCAGCAGCTGCAGGTGGTAGGGGTGAAGCACTGCAGAAACGAGGGAGGGGTGCACCTGCCTCTGCACTGGGCCTGTGATAAGAAGCCCCGGGTGCCTGCACTGTGGAAGGACATGCAGGCAGAACTTGCTATCGGGAAAAGCAGGCTAAAGGACCAAGAGATGGAACAGCGGGTAGGATTGGCCATCAGTCCATTGCTCCTGTTACAGTTTGTGTCTAGTTGTCCCCCCAAAGGCTCATGTAGTCATGGGGTGGAGACAGAGTTTGTGATTAACTCATGATCCACTGGGATTATGTGTGATCCAAGGCTGGGATTATGGGCCTTAGTATTGCTGGGATTATGGGTGTGAGTACTTCTCCCAGCCTGGGGTAGAGAGCCTGAATGCAATATAACAGAGAGACAGGCTTTCTTTAGCTATTGTTCTTTATTGCATTATTGTTGTTCTGCTGCCATGAGCTGATGCTTTCTGCCATGTGCCATTCTGCATTGGAGCCAGCTGAGTATGGACTGAAACACGCAGTGACTATGAGCTATATAAACCTTTCCTTCTTTCATTTTGGGTGTTGGGTATTTGTCCTAACAATGAGAGAAGAGTAACTAATATAGCCTTCCAGCCCTAAGCCAAAGTAGGGACAGGACAAGGATGGCACTTGGGGTGAGACAGAGAATGTTGGACCTTCATTCCCAAGGAAGCATGGTCTATGGAAGCAACCAAAACTAGAATATGAACATGAGCTTCACCAGGATGCAGCACCCAATTTGCAGTGATTGGCAGGGTCACAGCTGAATGCACAGAGCAAGGCATGTGTCCCTGAGCTTTCTCTGCAAGGCCCAGAGCCCCAGAGGCAATGACACAGCTTCCAGAGTGGCCAGAAGCAAGGTGCCAGGTGGGCAGGCAGCATGCACCCAGAGGACGGACAGCCTTGGCGGGAAGACACAGAAGCCAGTCATGAGGGCACAAGGACAGCAAGAATGAGGACGGGTGGGCACGCTCAGAGGCCAGGGCTTCCTAGGGCAGCACGAAGAAAGCCCAGCACTGTAAAGCTGTTGTCCCACCCAGGCATCTTGGCTGTAGGTGAGGAGCAGTCCGTATGGAGCACAGCAAAGAAGGAGGGGTAATGCTGTCTGAGCAGGACTGATGAGCCAGGGCTGGGCACTGCTGGTGCTTGGAGCACACCACGCTGGATGCTGGCAGAGCTGCCCTGTGTCTTCCCATTGCAGGAGCTGTCAGAAGACCTCGTGCTGGCCCGGAAGCAGGAAGACGAACACAGGTCTCCAGACACCCTGTGCCAGGTGCACAGGGCAGCACCGCAGCGCAGTCTGGACCCCTCCTGCTGCCAGCAGTTTTTGACATAAAATTACATTATTTTAAGAAGAGATGATTATTCTTGGGAAATCACTAGCAACTGTTACTATGCAGAATTCCAGCTTATGTGCTATCCATTATGTACCCATTACCACTCTACGGTCCCACTGTTGTCATGTTATTAGTGTAATGGCCTCGTAAGGGCCCCAATTCTTGGGCACTAGGAGACTCTGCTGTGGTTCACTCTGTCAGTGTCCCAGGAGAGCAAACATGACAGACAATGAAATAACACGTGGCTAAAATTATTCAAATATTATGTCATTCCCAGCCACCCTTATAGCAAGTATGCTGTTTAATAAAGGTGTGCTGATGACACAGAAGCAGCAATTAGCCCATTTCCTCCATAGTTTATAAATAGCTGCTCTTGGGAAGGGATGTGTGGATGGCCTTTCATTAACATCAAGAGCTAATGCATATTGGTTTTACCTAAAGAACAAGTGATAAATAATCCTTAGTAAGCAGTGGTAGACTGCCAGGAACCACACCATCAGCCCGCTTGCATTTACCACTCACATGCATTCCTTCTTTTACTCATTTATAAAATGCTTTTTGAACACTTATGAAATGCCAGGTGCTGTTCTGTGGACATTGGGGATCAATTGTACTCAGAGTATCAACTCATTCATGATCTAGTGGCAGAGTGTAAAGAAATCGTGCGAGTGTAGACCTCAACACCAGCCACCCCGAAGTCTGACCATAGAAATTGAAGTTACTGGAGAAGACAGGAATGGCTTCCACAATGCAGCAGGGGCTCCCGCTGCAGCAAGCAGCAGCACAGCCATGCACCGGAGAGTGGAGGTGGCTGTGGGAATCCCCGTGATGCTCCCCGGGTCTCACCTCTCTGTCCAGTGAATGAGAAGCAGGGTCATGAGGGGACAAGAAGGCCATGAAGAGAGAGGCTGTGTGGACTGGTCGGACAGACCTGGGGCCTGCTGAGAGAGATGACATAGAATGATGAGGGTGGCCTTGCGAGCAGATACGCAGTGACCACTCCAAATGGCTTTAGCTTTCCCCAGCTGCGGGTCTGGGTTCAGGCTCACTCAGACGTTTGTTAAGAGGCATCTCCATAGGGCAGGACTTACAACCCCCATAATAGGAGGCGCACTGGGAGACATCTGAAGGACATTCAGACAGGAAGAAAAAGCCCAGCACCAACTTCACTGCTTGTGCGAAGCCAGACGCTGGTTCCTGCTTCACTCATTCCATGTGGTACCTTTGAAGGCAGCTGTAGATGGAACATGTTTCATTTAAATTTCACTTTCATTTCCTATGATGTGGACTCCACATCCACATACAGTGGAAGTGTGTCTGCTGACCTCCCACAGCAAGCTTTCACCCAAAGACCACACAAGGAAGACGTGCTCCTCTGCCTGACTCTGCCCCTCGCATCCCTGCCCTGCTCCTGCATCTAGTTCAGTGCTATAGAACCAGGATGTACCTTACACTTGGGGTCTTTGCCCACTGTCAAATAAGGGCCAGCTGCCACGGCCCACACGGGTGGAGGCGGCCAAAAGCAGGAGAGAGATATTCAGCCTATTCATGCAGCTGGTGAAGTGTATCACCATCTATTTTAAAATAACAAAATTGCTAAAACTAGGTAAAGAGTCACAGGCCAAATCCTGGTATTTTTCTGTTTCCCTCCAAATTCTATAGTAGTCACTAAATATTATAAGTTATGGAGTAAGACAGGACAGAAGAGTAGGGTAGTAAAAAAAAATATGCAGGACCTAGTTGGGCAGAAGAAAGTGCCAGTCTTTTTCACTGAGTGCAGTGGGAACACATGAGGTATGCAAGCCATGGATCCAGCCCCTGTGTCCAGGACAGCTGACATCTCTGTGTGTCAGGGACAGGCTCGGCTGGGCCAGGTGCATGCACTCCCAGGACACATGAGGCACTGCTGGCTTTGTTCAGGGGGCAGGCAGGAAGCTCAAAGAGGGGAGTGAGGCAGAGGTTCATTATCTGAAGTTACAAGCAGTGAAAAGCTGGTCCTGAGGGTGGTAGCTCCACGATGGGAGATTTTCAAAATGACCTCCCAGTTCCTGGGTTGAGCAGCATGTGCATTGCTGCCCCTCGTTGCACTGAGCATGCCTAGGGAACAGCCAGGCCTGGATGTGAGCAGTGAGGACTTCAGTGCAGGCAGGGCACACTGATGTGAAGCATACAGAAGGTATCAAGCAACAGGTAAATAGATGAGTCAGGCTCAGGGGCACAGTCCTGGCAATAGACGTAAGCACGAGACTCATTTGCAAATATGGTGGTGAAAAGCAAGGGGATGGGTGAGCTCACTTGGGAAGAAAAAAGCCAGGGGAAACTCAGCTCTGGCATGAACTGAAATAACCAAGAGTGGAGCCTTTATGGAACACTGACGCTTGCTGGCAGTTTAAATATGAAATTAGGCTTCATTCAAACCTATCAGAGAGGAAATCCAGAGACATGACAGCAAAGCTACAAAAGGTGACATGCCAATGAGAAGACATCAAAGGAGCGAAGAGTGTGAAGAAAGCGGGAAGACATCATCATGCAGAATGGAGGACGGCGATGACCACTTTCCCTCAGAAGGGGAGAGGCAGGGAAGCACAATGCCTCCCCCAGCACCCAGGGGGATGCAGAGATCCCACCAGCCCTTCCAACATAGACTCTCCTTTGATTAGCACATCACGAGCAATCCTTTTGTTTTCACTAGAAGTTGTAAGTGCGAGGTGTCCCAGGGAACACCTGGGTCCTGATGTCCTCAGCCAAGCATGCTGAGTTTGGACTCAAGACAGCAGACACACATGAGGCTGGGCAGGAGCCAGCCCAGGCATAGCCAGGTGTCATCCCCCCTCTTGCTTGGGATCTGGCTGAAACACAGATGCTGACTCCAGAGGCCAAGGGGGAGGATGAATCCCACGGGTGCAGAATCTGCCTTCTGCGTGGCTGCTGGGTGGAGTCTATGAAAGATGTACGCCTGCACTGGGCCCTGCACTGCCATAGCCAGATGTGAAACGCGGGCAGCTGTGACACACCAGCCTGAAGTCCTGGGCTGCAGGCTTACACGGACACTTAGAGCTTGGGACCAGCTGCCTCCTGACCACCAGCAGTCTCTGGGGTGGTCGTCAGTCTCAGCCTGAGCATCTGCACAGCACGCCACCTCCTCACTGGCTCAGCCTTGGTTTGCCCCTCTCTTTGTCCCCTGGAGCATCAATCCACCCTCTGAGACTGCTCTGCGAAGGGAGGCACAATCACACATTTCCATGGGCTCAGGGACAGTGGGGCTAAGAGTGCACAGGATGGCAAGGGCTCCCCCAAGTCGTCCCTATGGGTCCGGCCTACCAGTCTTCCCTATGGAGCATCCCTACAGGTCCCTCAGCTGCACCTCATTGCTCCCACAATCATAGCCACACACCATACCTTTGTGCTATGACTTTTCTGGTCACTCATCCCAATAAAGAACTTGTGCAGATAATGTCTCTGAGTGCAACTGGCAGGGCAAGGGGGCTGCCAAAAAGGAGAAGCAGACACACGAGTCCACGTGTGCATACTGTGTGCACCATGCCCACATGCACATTCACACTTCGAAACAATGAAACCTGAAAGCCCTTTGTCACTGCAGGATAGTAAATAAAGGCATTTGGTGTTTGGAAATGCACAGAACACAAACCACATTATACACTTTCCCTAGGAGGAAGAAAACTGCTCCTGAGAAGCCATCTGCCCCTCCGTGTAGCTGCTTTCCATACTTGCCACATTCCCAGTGGCTTCGCAGCGCCTGAAGGCTTGCACCCGCACTGTGGCATTAGGTGCAGATTTTATTCCCCCAAGACTGGGGAGAGGGAGTTATGACATAACTGTGAGGCCATGGCCACTCAGGACGCTCAGGAAACAAAGTTGGTAGTTGCACCACACCCTCGCAGTCTCTTTCCTACTAAACATCTTATTTTGTCCAAAACTACTACAGTAGCCGAATGATGAGCTCCCGACAATATCCATATCCTCCTCCCTGGAAGTGCAGCTTTGTAAGGCAAAGAGGAGCTTTGCAGGTATAAGGGAAGGAGGCCCAAGAAAGGGGACCATCTGGGCTCCTCTGGTGACCTCAGAAATGACAGTGAGTTTGGAAGAAGGCCAGAGTGTCAGAGAAAGACGGGTTTAACGACACCACTACACTGGAGCAAAGGGGCAGAAGTCCAGGAATAAGGCAGTTCCTACATGCTGGGCAAGACAGGAGCTTCTTCCTCAGCACTTCCAGGGAGATCTGGCCCTGTTGGTGCCTTGATTTCAGCTGAGTGAGATTACTGAGGTTTGATCGGCCTACCACAAATGCAAGTGGTTGGAAGGCAGGGAGTACGTGCTTGTTATAAGAGCAATAGAAAACTAACACAAGCGTGTCTTGGAAATCAGTGAACCAGGTGAAACTGCTTCCTTTGTAAAGAACACCTTTCCACAAATCAGTCACCCTTTCTGTTATTAGAAATGGCACTGATTTTGGAATGCAATAGAGAAGGTTCACCATATTGTTGAGTCCCTTTATCCTGAGCTATTTTGGTTCATTTATTTATTTTTAAAAAATATTCTTCCAGTGGCACAAGTAGAGTGTCTATAAAGGAGCACATGGAAAGGGGGTGGCATTGGGCATAACAAGTGAGGCATCAGTATTAGGAAGGTGCCTGGAATGTCAAAATCACAGCTGGCCACAGCCTTTGCTCCTGCTTGGCAAATAGTGGAGAGCGTAACGGCCTCTTCGAGAGCACAGAAGTGTGGCTGACCCCTCTGAAGGAATTCACCAAACCTGTACACCTTCAGGAGACAAAAGGGAAGAACTGAGAGACAAAAGCCCCCACCGTCACAGCAGGTCAGAGCCCAGGCTTTCTGTGCAAACACACAGCCCGGATTGCTACGACCAGAGTGTGCAGAACAGGCAGCCTTCGCATGCACTTGGAGATGGTTAGCAACGATGACGCTTTCGGGCAAGGCCCACGGTCCCCCGAACACAAGCACTGCCTGCAGCTTGACCATGCGCGTGGTGAGCACCCTGGACCATGGCCCTGCGTGGCATCCCTCAGCCACTCAAACACACTCCCACAGAAGGGGTAAGAGCAACGGGCGCTGTCACAGTGCATGTCTTAGTTAAGGAGTCTCCGCACAGGCAGCGCTCCACAGAGAAAGCTGTGAGCGGTTCTATTTCTATTCCGTCCGGCTCGTGCCTCAGTCAGTTCCTGCCGCCGCATTGTCCCTGCCGGCTCTTGGCTCTCGACAGGGCTCGCAGGTCAGGCTGGAAAGCCAGGAGCTGTAAGGAATGAGAGGGCGCTGCTGCAGGGTGGGCTTGTGGTTCCTCCCCTGGGCTACAGCTATGGCTCCGCGCTGCCACAGGGCCTTGCTTCTGGGTAAGGTGACTCCAATAAAAATGTAAAAAGTACATCTCAGAGGGCATTTATTTGGGAATACGACTTGAGCGGCATGAATGCCCACTCTGTGGAAACCGCCACAGCACCTGGGAGGCTGGGCTACATCTGTACTGAAAACCAGGTGATTGGAGGGCAATCCAGTGGTCCTAGGGAACACACTTTCTTTGACTCCAGAAGTTGCTGGTAACATAGTAGTCTTTGCCTCTTACACCTACTGAACATTTATATTTATTTAGAGCAAGAAGGCAAACTAAGTGGAGATTTGATTGAATTAAAAAATCATAGGGCCAGGGAGATAGCTCAGTGGAATAAGCAAGCAAGCTCAAGGGCCTGAGTTTAATACCCGGTTCCACAAAAATAAATAAATAAATAAATAATAATAATAATCAAATATTCTCTTGATGTGTTGGAGCATACTTATAATCCCAACACTCAGGAGGCTGAGGCAGGAAGCCAGGACTTCAAGGCCAACCTGAACTATGATGTGAGTCCGTGTGTCAAAAACAACAAAAATCAAATCTTGGAAAAATAACAAGGACATAAAACCAGGATTTATGCTAAGGTGGAAAGGGACTATATTCATATAGATCGGGTTTGACAGACCTAAAGCTAGGCAGGGTGACTCCCTCCCACTCTTCTGCATCCCACAAGGTAAGGACAGTTTTTACATTTTTAAGCAGCTGGCAGAAAACAGAAGAATATCATTTTGTGACATGTGAAAATGCCCTGAGATTCAGCGGTGAGGGACGCTGTTTGCCATGAGGCCATCCCTGGCTGCTTTGGGGACGAAGGGCAACACCGAGTAGTTGTTCTGAGATCGCAGCTGCCACCTTTCCTGCCTGCTCCTGTCCCTCTACCCTACTATTGAGGCTCCAGGCATGCTGTCCCCTTGGCGTCCCTGCCTCCCAGGGACAGGTGCGGAGTGGGACACGAGCAGCACACAGCCGGCCCTCCTGAGTGGGCTGCACACCTGGAGCCAGTCACAAGAAGACGTGGCTCTGCCGCCCTTCCCGGGGGCAGGCTCTACCTGCTTTGGGGATTTAGGAACCCTGGCTGACTCTGATTCTCAGTTTCACCGACTCTCCACTTTGTCTTTTCTCTAATTGGTCACAGTGCTCCTGAGAACTCTCCCAGCTTCCTCCTCAAGTGAAGACAGTCATCAATCACGGTGACACAATAATGTCCGCTAATTACAAGTTTAGCTCCAAGGACACTCATTTTTAATGTTAGTATCCTGTCCCCTCTTCATATTTCAAAGCCATTTCCAAAAATGCACCCCAGTTAGAAATCTCAGCGACAAGACAATCCATTCCAAAGTGTGCTACTCTCTTGACAGTTTGAGCCCTGGGGGCCAAGTGAATCTCTGGAAGCACAGGCAGCCCTTACAGAGAACATTTGCCATCATGGGCTGGGACTTCACTTTCAACCAAACCATTGCCAGGTTTTGTCAAAGGCTTTTCAGCTTATTGGTCTGACCTCACATCTGAGATAATTTCTAGGATGTATGTAAACAATTTACTGCGATAATTTCCCATGGTCACGAAGCCCTTATTTCATTGGGAAATGTCACAAGTATGTCCAATTAATGCATTAAATATGAAAAGACTAGCTGAAGAGACTCCATTTATTAATGATTCAAAAGGACTTCCGAAAGCATCTATGTGGGGTCCATTTATAATTCACTTTACAGCTTGGCTTCGGCTCCCACAGGGCAGATGTTTATCAAGTGTTATTGTGTTTTCAGTCCTGGCTTTACATTTCCTTGTAAAAGAGTGCAGTACTTTCCCCTCTCCAAATGAAGGCTGAGCTTCCTAAAAGCATCCATCTGTCTGTCTATTGTGATTTAATGTGTGTTTCCTGATAAGGTGACAGTAATGGACTTTAAGATATAAACAAATGCTCTGTACAGCCAAACAAAAGAATCATTATGAAGCATAATAGCTGGCTGTAAATTGAACAAGATAGACCCAGTGTAGCATAAATATTTATTAGAGAGCAGCCATGGTAATTAATAAACACGGTGATCAACACAAGGGGAAATGGCATTGTAATGTCCTGCCATGGTGAGAGGAACTTCGTAACTTGCCTGTCAGACAGCCGCACCTGACCAAAGAAATATCTTCAGTATGAAGATCTGTCCAGCTTCACTAGTGAAGATCCATGAGGGTGAGAGAGGGGAATATGGAGAGCCGGGCTGCGCCCTGCCTCACCGTGCGGCACTGACTGCCAGTACTCTGCAAGTCCAACGGCTTGTCGCAGCTGTGGGCAAGAGCCCTGACTTGGCAGTTGGAGGCATCTAGCAACGGGGAGCAGTGGTCGGATTATAGGTTCTCCCCATCAGCTCCTGCAGAGGGAATGTCTTCTCGAAATAGATGTGCTGAAGGTAAAGATGCGACAAGAGATGTAGACAAATGCCTAGGACAGTGCACTGACTCGGGGGCGGGCGGTCTGCTCCACTATCACCATTTCTGTCATTCCTCACACCTACATTGAAGGCAGAACAGAGCTGCCGCGTTGTTCGTTACTGTAAACACTGGGCCTCGGCTACCTCATCCCACCTCTCCCGGCCAGAACACTGTTGGTTGGCATCAAAAACAATCACAATCCACACTCTGAGACTGAAAGAGCCCAAGGCACACTGAGGCAGGTAGAAGACTGAAACACTGGACACAGACAATAGCAAGTATTGGGGAAAAGCTGGAAGCCCCACACCGCATGGGTGACTGTAAAGTGGTTTGGCCACTTCAGGAAACATTGCAAATGTTTTTTCAAACTGTTAAACATTATAACCCAGAAATTCTACTCCTTTGATGTTAGAGAAGCTGTATTTGGAGAAGTCTTTAAAGGACCTTTTCATACTTGATGCCAGTCCAAATATTGTAGGTACTTAAATTCAGCAAAATAACCCAATACAGACAAATAGTCCATAAGAGTAGTGAGTTACCAACACAATTAGCAATTGTCCAAAGCTGTTGACTTGAGCCTTTTACAGCTCAGCATTCACATAGCTTTAATTTTTATACCTGTGGTTATACTTTTCTTCTTGATGGTGAAGACCAAGTTAACGCAAGACCTGTACAACTAAAAACGTAACTTTTGATATCTGACAAGGTCAGTCAAATTCCTTCAGGATTTACGCTCATCTTTGACAATACAAGACAAAAAACAAGGATATAAATGATATAAATAAAGGACCATTAGTAGGGTATGCAGCTACTTTCTCTTAATTCAGTGAGAAGAAAGGTTTGTACTAATAATGTTTAGACAAGATATCATGTCTGCATCTTGTCCTCTGAATAACTACTATGAAGACAATAATATGCAATGCATTAATTATTGTAACTGTCCTAAAAACTAACCTGTTTTGAAACTGTTTCATTGCTATTTTCTCTTTTTTCTCATTAAAATGAATAAAAATTTTTTGAAAGATCACTCTTCAAGTTAAAATACAAATAAATAAATTAAAAAAGAATAAAGGAGGGTTCAAAATAATTTTTAAAAGAATGAAAAAGAAATTCCACTTCTAAGGGCTGGCGAGATAGCTTAGCAGACTAAAGCACCTACTTAGGCAAGCTTAGGCAAGTGCAGGAACTGGGGTTGAATCCCCAGCACCACAGGTCATGGTGGCCCAACTCCTGGGTGTGCTGAGCTGGCCACAGAGTCCAAGCTTGGTGGCACATGCCTGTAATCCCAGTGCTGGGGAGGATGAAAATAGGAAGAATCATGATGAGTCTGAGCTGTGTAGTGAGACCCTGTACCAAACAAGTACATTAAAAAAAAGAAAAAAAAAAGAAAAAGAAATTCCACTCCTCAGTATATAGCCAAGAGAAATGAAAGAGTATGCTCACACAAAAATGTGCATTAGTGATTAATGTTCATAGGAGTATTATGTAAGATAGCTGAAATAAGGGGATGTGATAAACAATCCACATGTTTATCACCTAATGAGTGGAGAGGGGCAATGTGGACCTGCACACCAGCAGGAGCAAAGGACGACGTGCACGTCAGCATGGCTGGGACTCGAAAGCTCTGCACGCCTGCAGTGAGATGCACGGGAGGCCACAGGTACAGGGTTCTACCCATGCAAAGTGCCCAGCGCAGGCCAGTCCTGGCTCAGAAGCAGGTTGGCCATGGCTGCAGCTTACCTAGGAGAAGAGAGGGCAGGGTGGTCAGTGACACTGATGTGAGTCGAGGATCCCTCCTGGGATGATGAAAATAGCCAGGTAATGCTCTACAGCTCTGGCGCTAACCAAAACCATGGGATCTTAGAGTCCATGAGTTATACGTCAAAAAGCTATGATAAGAATAGAACTAAGGCTGTGAGGACAGCTACGGAGGTGGGAGGCAGAAAGAAGGAATGGCGTAAGTGTCTGAGCTCTACTGCTCCCTGAAGGACACGGTACGGCAGGATGGGCAGAGTGTCTCCGAGGGCAGGTGACAGTATAGAGCCTGATCCACACAGGTGCCTCCACCATCTGCAGAGCGCACGCTGAAGCAGTTACTTAGGGTAAAATTAGAGCACAAAAGCAAGTAGGAATAAGAAAACTGCAACTCTAGAGCCAAGAACTTCCGAAAGATGAGGTTAAGACCCTGCTCCCCTATATGCCAGTTTGTGAGCTTGTGCCAATGAATTGTCTCTCTATGCTTCAGTTTCTTCATGTATAAAATGGGTACAAGGCTGGTACCTCCTTTCTCATAGTGTGATGGGGTACACTAATGCACAGAAAGCCTGTACACTGGTGTCCAATGAAAACAAAGTACAACCCTCTCTGTTGCCATGGTTACTAAGGTGACCTTTGTTTTTAAGGTAGTCAGAAAGGCACCCAGCTATCTGAGAGGCTCACAGTGACCTTCCCAAGGGACAGCTCCGACACCTCTATCCTAACCCTATGAACTGCCAGTGAGACCCCCAGGAGCACAGAAATACAAATGAGCTTGGGGAAGGTCCATGGAATTTACCTGAAAAGGAGTGCAAGAGGTAGGGCTCAGCACAAAGCCTGAGACTTTGTGGTAAGATTCTGACCATCTAAATGTATGTGGTAAAAATCAATTGCACATTTCATAGGGCACTTCACAGGTTAGAAAGAGTGACACTTACATAGCTTAACCTATCCTTAGATTCCTAGTGAGACGCTTCCATTTCACCCAGAGCACAGAGATAGCCATTAGGGTTCCAGCCCTTCATTGGTACCAAATACTCTCACTGTTGTTCATCTAGTAAAGAAGAAAGCAATTGCTATAAAAGGAAAGAAATAAGGAGATTCATAAAATATTTCTTTGAGAGAATCAGCTAATTGCTTAGAGATTTTCAAAGATCAATTCTGAGTTGTTATGGTAAATAAGAACAATGCATTCACAAGGAACTATAGTTTTTCACATGATCTTTAATTTATAAATTAAACCAATATGTTCGCACAAAAAATTCACAAGTGATCCATTGGACACCAGAGAACATAGCTTATGGATATAAGAAGATCGCCTTTCATTCAGAGGTCTAGTGAAAGAGTCACATGCTATTAAAACGAGCTTTTCCAAGAAAGGCAATAATTTTAAGATGGAAGTTAATGACAAGGCATTACTGAGCTCACAAAGTTGATTCCACAGTTAGTGCCACTAGAGTAAGTCATGCAAAGCTCCAAACAAATGAAAACTTAAGGAATATTCTTTTAAATTTGAAGTAAAACATGAATAACAAGATATGCAGGAGGAAAACCCTTGTTATTTTCATTGGCCAGAAGAATGAAGATCATGGCCTATTTGTGTGATTGACAATCCACACTGGGTGGGACGTGCATCTCTGAACTTTAACAGAAAATATGCACTCAGTATCTTCTATAAAATGAATTAGATATTGTTTTCAAATTATGGATACAGCAAATTAAAGTTCTTTTCAATTATATCAAGCAATCCATTAAACAGCTAGAACTTCCAATATGGCGCCTTTTAAAATTAGTTGACCTCAAACTTTTTATCATTATGAAAATAAACTGTGCTCAGGCAGAAAATCATTTGTGAGCCCTGTGCTGCAGAAGATTTAATGAATTCCACAAATGCTTTCAACTCTCTGTATTAAAAAAAAAAGATAAAAAGCTCTCATTTTAGGGAAATTTCATTTTGAAGATGCATATATTTAAAATGTCATCAACAAGGACAGTATAAAAATCTAATCATCCAATCTATAATTCAAAACCTAACCTCTTCTTTTATCCACAGCGGCTAAAGTATTTTTAATTTTTTATATCTGACAAAAGCAGACAATAGAGATGCAATTGTTCTTAGCAAGGTGATTGATAACAACTTGAAGACAAATCTGGTAACAAAAAGGAGCAAAAAAAAAAAAAAAGAAGAAAATGGAAAGATAAAAGAGAGACCCACCAGTGAAAGCCTAAGCAGCAAATCCAAACAAGGGCAGCAGACGCCCTGCCCGACTCGCTGCCCTGAGGGAGGGAGATGGCCAGCTGGAGGCCTCATCCTCGCCTGCACCAAGAACTCAGAGGCCCTGCAGCCAAGCTGGGAGGGCCAGGCTGCCTTCGCACTGGGGATCCTCTAGCACTTGTCCCACCTCGCTCAAGGTCAGTCTTGAGGCCAGCTCTAGCATGCCTTTTATCTCCCGAAAAACTTTATACAAGTTCATTAAAAGTGAGGCAAGTAAAGGGAATGGCAGGATATGAGAAAACAGAAGCGATGTGGAAAATGATGTCAGTGTAACCACTTCAAACACACAGCTTTCCTCTGTGGTTGTCAACATCTGTGATTGTAGCTGCACAGTTTAACCAGGTATTTTGTTTATTCGCAGCCTCCAATTTCATACTCGGCAGAAAACTGTGAAGCAACCTCTCAAACATTCCAAATACTGTGGGTCATGCAATATGCAGTACTTTGGATTTTCTACTAATTTTTTTCTAGAATGTTGTCACTACAGCTTACAGATCTTTAACAACATGGATCTTTAGATTTAAGAGCACACTACAATTTATGCCTAATTTTTAATTCAGCTCCTCAGAAACCTAAGATATTTTTCAGGCATTTTAAAGATGGCTGAAAAGAAAAATAAGAGATTAAATTACAAATTCATTAATGAACATATCAAAGTTCAAAAAGGATTTCATTATAGTTTATATATTAGTGTATTTTTTTTCCTTTTAAATAGTTATTTTATATTTTTTATTTTATCTTTTTAAATTTTATTTTAATTATTGAACAAATAACAACGAGACAGTTTCAAATCAAATTAGCAGGACAGATTCAATAATTAATACATTGCACATTGTTTTCATACTGATTTCTTATCCTACAAAGTGCATGCCTGGTATTCTACTTACAAACACTATTAGAACATATATCCCTAATCAATGAATTAAGAGAATGTAGCTGTATACTTATATTTTTAAAGCTGATTTATAGTACAATGTCAATAATTAATACTTTTTACATTGTTATCTTCCTAGTGGCTGTCCATAGTACAAGAAGCTGACATAATATCCTGTCCAACCACTATTAGTGCAAATCTTGCTTCTCATAGAATTATGCAGAAGTACTGCATATTTAACCTTACTGTACTGTTTATACACACACATCATGGTTCTTCCTCTGTATCCCCCTTTTTTGTCTAGACCTGTCAAAGATGGGCACTCCATTGTCATTAAACCATTATAGGTGCGTGAACTCGGTGACACAATCAAACACAGTCCAGCAGTCCACAATAATAGTGAGTTGTCTGAAGAAGTTGTTGACTTGTAGCCATTTACAGCTCAACTTATTATTATGGCCCCGCATTATGTACCTCATTTTTATACTTTTCTGCTGGCTGGTTTAGACCAAGATAAAGCAAGACCTATATTACAAAAAATGTAACTTTTATATCTGATGAGGTCAGTGAAGTGGCCTCAGGGGTTACCCAAAACCCTGTACCTCACTCTGTAGATCCTTTGCCTATGTCAGTCATGTGGATGAGTCACAGCCACTGCTTGATGAGTTTGCTCTCTCTGAGAGCCTGAAAGAAAGTTTTCTCTCCATGTGACTCCACGTAGGCACACTAGAGATCATCGATCACATTCCTCTATGGCTCCATAATCTGCTTGATCAGAAAATTTGGGGCACAACTGAGTTTCATGAGGTTACAGTACAGGATCTCCTGTGCCCTGAGTCTTCACTGACCTTGAAAGGCTAAGGCCAACATGTTGGTGGGCCTTGTGGCTCTTCTATTTCTCCAATTTTGATCTGTGAACTTAGGTTGTTAACCATCTAGAAGAGAAGCCAATTAGTACCCTGCAACATATGACATTCAGTTTGCCCTAATCATCTGACTAAATTCATTTTAGTTGTTGTTATACATTCCTGTTTGTATTTATTCTTATGATTTCTTATATTAGGGAGACTATACGATATTTGCACATGTGTGTCTTGTTTATTTCACTTATATGTTCAAGTGGCGTCCATGACAATATAAATGCTTCAAGTTTATCATTCTTTATAGCTGAGTAATACTCCATTATATAGAAATACCACATCTTTTTCAACCATTCCTCATGTGATGGGCATCTTGGTTGTTTCTAAGATTTTGCTATCATGAATTGTGCTGCTATAAACATAGGTGCACATATATCACTATGTTATGATTTTTTCAGTTCCTCTGGGAAAATTCCCAGCAGGGGGATAGCCAGCTTGATGGGGATTCCAGTCCTACTTTTTTGAGGAGTCTCCACACTGATCTCCACCATGGTTGCACCAGTCTACATTCCCACTAGCAATGGAGAAGTGTTTCCTTTTCCCCACATCTTTTCCAACATTTGTTGTTGGTTGATTTCTTTATGATAGCCATTCTTTCTGGAGTGAGATGATATCTCAGTGTTGATTTAGTTCACATTTCAGGGCTGGCTAGTGATGTGGAGCATTTTTTTGCATATTTATTTTTGATTCTTTAATTTTGTCATCTGAGAAGTGTGTATTCACCTCAGATGCCCATTTCTAGATTGGATCTTTAAATTTGAGGGCCCTAATATATTGTTGTTCTTTATATATTCTACAGAATAGACCTTTGTCTGAGTGCTTATTAGTTAGGATGTTTTCGAAATTTGTGGGTTGTCTTTTCACTTTGTTGACAATTTTTTTGACCTGCAGAAACTCCTCAAGAAGAGTTGATCCCAGTTGTTAATACTTTCAAGTGTTTCCCGTGTGATTACATGTTTGTTCATGAACTCTTTGTCTTCAAGAGTCCCTCATACTTTCTCTTTCAGGAGATTGAGTGTTTCTGTTTTAATTTTAAATCTTTAATCCATTTTGACTTTAACTTAGTGCAAGGTGATAGACCTGGGTCAAGTTTTAGTTTTTGGCATGTAGAAAGCTAATTTTTCCAGTACCATTGGTTAAAGAGGCTATTTTTCTTTCAGTAAGCATGTTGGCCCCTTCATCGAAGATTAAGTGGCTGAGTGTGTTCACAGAGACCTCTGCATCTTCTAATATATTCCTCAGGTTTATTTCATTGAAAATACCATGTTAATTTTATCACAGTGGCTTTGTAGTATAATTTAAAGTCAGGAATTATGATTTTTCCTGCCTTGTCTTTGTTGCCCAGAATTGCCTTTGCTATTCTAGGTCTTTTCTGGTTCCAAATAAATTTTAGGAACAATTTCTCTAGGTCTGGAATGGATGTTGGTGGCAGTTTGATAGGGATTGCATTAAATTTGTACAACAATTTTTGGAGTATGGCCATCTCCATGATGTTGGTTCTTCCTATCCAGGGACATGGATAGGAAGAACCAACAATATAGAAAGAAAATACCTTTCTATTTTGTGAAATCCTCTATGATCTCTTTTCTTAGGGTGTTGCAATTTTCTGTGAAAAGATCTTTGACTTCCTTGGTTAAGTGAATTCCAAGGTATTTCATTTTCTGCAGTGCTATTGTAAAAGGTATTGTTTCTATAGTTTCCCTCTCAATTTGTTTATTATCTGTGTAGAGGAATGCTATTGACTTTTGAGTATTGACTTTGTATACTGCTGTGCTACTGGATTTCTATATCAGTTCTAGTAGTCTCTTGGTGGATTTTTTTGGGTCTTCCAAGTAAAGTATCATATCATCTGCAAATAGGGATTAATTTAACTTCATCTTTACCTATTCTTTCTCCTTTTATGTCTCCCTCTTGTCTAGTGGTGGTAGCTAATGATTCCAAAACTATACTGAATAGGAGGGGTGATAGAGGACATCTTTGTCTTGTACCAGATCTAAGAGTAAAGACTTATATACCAACACATGTACTTTGTGTTTCTTATGAGGTCAGTGAAGTCCCCTCAGGGTTTATCTTGTAGTGCTGTACATTATTCTGTAGATCCTTTATCTGTGTCATCCATGTGGATGAGTCACGGCCAATGCTTGACCAGTTTGCTCTCTGTGAGAGCCTGAAAGTTTTCTCTCCATGTGACTCTCCCCAGGCACACTATAGAACTTCAATGTCTTTCCTCTGTGGCTCCATAATCTCCTTGTTCAGAAAATTTGGGGCACAACTGAGTTTCATGATGTTACAGTACAGGTTCTCCTATATCCTGAGTCTTCGCTGACCTTGAAAGGCTAGAGCCAAAATGTTGGCTGGCCTTGTAGCTCTTCTATTTCTGCAACTCTGATTTGTGAACTTAGGTTGTTAACCATCCAGAAGAAAAACTGATTAGTATCCAGCAGCATATGCCATTCACTTTGCCTTATCTGACTCAATTGATTTTAGTTGTTGTTGTAGGTTTCCTTTTGTATTTCTGCTTTTCGCTTGTTATATTAGAGAGACTATACGATATTTACACACGTGTGTCTGGTTTATTTCACTTATGAGTATATGTTCAAGTGGCATCCACTTCAGTATAAATGCTTCAAACTTATCATTCTTAATAGCTGAGTAATATTCCATTATGTAGAAATACCACATCTTTTTCAACCATTCCTCATGTGATGGACATCTTGGTTGTTTCCAAGATTTTGCTATCACACATTGCACTGCTATAAACATAGGTACATATATATCACTATGATACAATGTTGGCAACAAAATAGACCTGAGGATCAGTGGAATAGATTAGAAGATGCAGAGGCATCTATGAAAACACTCAGCCATCTGATCTTTGACAAAGGGGCTACACAAGTTCACTGGAAGAAAGATAGCCTCTTTCACAAATGGTGCTGGAAAACATGGCTTTCTACATGCCGAAAACTAAAACTTGACCCAGCTCTATCACCATGCACTAAGTTAAAGTCAAAATGGATTAAAGATCTAAACATGAAAACAGAAACAATCTCCTGGAAGAAAAAGTAGGAGGAACTCTTGAAGACATAGGGGTAGGTAAACAGTTCATGAACACACATATATTTGCACGGGAAGTACTTGAAAGAATCAACAACTGGGATCAACTCTTCTTAAGGAGCTTCTGCATCTCAAAAGAAATTGTCAACAGAGTGAAAATTCAACCCACAAACCTTGAAAAAATCCTAACCAATAAGCAATCAGACAGAGGACTACTGTCTAGAATATATAAAGAACTAAGATATAACAGGGCCCTCAAATTTAAAGACCCAATTCAGAAATGGGCATCTGAGATGAATACACACTTCTCAGAGGACGAAATTAAAGAAGCAAATAAATATATGAAAAAATGCTCCACATCACTAGCCATTCGTGAAATGCAAATAAAAACAACACTGAGAAATAAAAACAACAACCATCTCACTCCAGAAAGAATGGATATCATAAGGAAATCAACCAACAACAAATGTTGGAGAGGTTGTGGGGAAAAGGGAACACTTCTGCACTGCTGGTGGGAATGTAGACTGGTACAACCATTGTGGAGGTCAGTGTGGAGACTCCTCAAAACAGTAGGACCAGAAATCCCATTCAAGCCAGCTATCCCCCACTGGGAATTTTCCCAAAGGATCTAGAAGAATTTGAAAAGGCCACACAATGGCTGCATCAGCAAGACCGCTGAGTGAAAGCATTAGAGCACGTGCGAATGTGTGGGGCGTCGCCCCAGCACGCTGTGGGGGGCAGGCCTGTGCAGCTGGCCTGGATGCACCACTTGCAAAGCCACGCTGCGAGCTGCCTTAGCCTGCGTGGCTTCCAGTCACTCTGTCCAGGACGGCTTTTCTGAATCAGGGGAACCCTGAAAAAATAGAACACTATCTGCTAACGCTGTTACCTGAAGTCCCTCACTGTTCATCATGCTCTGTGCAGGTCATTGGTCAGCTTTCCTGAGCTGTGACAAAACACCCGACACACCGCTTAAAGAAGGGAAGGGCATTTCAGCACTCAGCTTCAGAGTTTTCAGTCTCCGGCTGGACGGCTCCAAGGCAGAGGGGTGCACGTGAGGGGTGCAGTGACTGCAGCCCTGAACCCTGATGGCCCTTCCCCCACACTATGTCTAGTGGGCTTCAGTCTCTACGTTAATTAAGTCTATGTAATCGTAATTAACCAGCGTGCACTGGTTATTTGTCACTGCAGCTCTACTTGGTGTGCGCTTAGAGCCAGAGCACGCGCCTAGCGTGGACACAGCCCTCTGATTCCCAGCACTGCAAAAAATGTAAAGCAACTCTTACTTTCAATTTTCTGACTGGTTGTTACCATATTTCTATCGGAATTGGGTTATTCTTTTACCTTTTCCAGGGATAGGTAATTGCCCGTATTTTATGGCTCTGTTTTCTTTTTCCTTTTCTAAATTTTTTTGCTCTCTTAGTCTTGTTACTTTCTTCTTCCTACTTCACTTCAATTTACTGTATGCTTGTTTTCTCAAAGTGAATTATAAGCATAATTTATTTTCATTTTTTTAAAAATAATGTGGTTAAGACCATGGGCCTGTTGCTGTCACCACTGACTACAACTTTAAAACAGCTGAATTCATGTTTGTGCATAATATAATGTCCTCACATACTATCACTTCTACTTTGAAAAACTGTAATTATAATCCGTCTGTGTTGTCTTGATCTGTTAGCCATGTTTCATTTATTCATAGAATAAGTGCTTGGGGGGAAGACAGAGAGACAGAGAGGCAGACACAGAGCTATTCCAAGTGGCTGGTTTGAGTAGTTTTTAAAAATATTAATGATGTTGACCTCACCACACTGTCATTTCACAAGGTGTGAACAGCTCCTGTGTCATGAAACGAGGACTTTCTCCTCCTATGAGCCACAGAATCAGCCAAAGAATGGGAAGAGGGAGAGAGAAAGGGAGGGGGTGGGGGAGCGAGGGAGGAAGGATGGAAAG
>PVKA01034066.1:0-23790 GCA_004027165.1 Ctenomys sociabilis | reverse complement strand
ATTAGGAGATTGAGACATGAAATAACACACCCAAGGTCACACAGCTAGTGTGCTAGAATCAGTATGAAAACTCAGTCTGTTTCCGGGTTCTGCACTATTAACCCAGATGGTGCTGAGAAGCCGCTGAGTGTGAGTGACTGTGGAATGAGTCATATTTGGTTTATTTTTAGGGGAATTGAAGAATGGAGGAGGGACAAAGAGGAGGGTGACTATGTTGGCCCTTCTGTAGGAGATAAAATATCTGTAGCAGAATATTATGCATTGAAAGAATATTGTAGTGGGTGGGACTTCAAAAACTAAACTCATGTGATGACGGCTCATTTTACATCCAACTTAACTTGGCCAAGAGATGCCTAGAGAGCTGTGGGTGGTATTTCTGAGTTTGTGCATGAGGGTGTGTTCCTGGAAGGAATTAGTATCTGAAGAAGGACACAGAGTAAAGAGCAACCTCACCAGTGTGTGTGCATCAGGGTCTGAGCAGAGCACAGGCAGAAGCGTGAGCTGTCTTTCCCTTCCTGAGGTGGGCTCCATCTTCTTCCTGCAGATATTGGAGATCCTGGTTCTTGGAACTTATTCTAGCAGAAACCACCACTCCACCTCCAGTTCTCATTGTACATCTTTTTTTTCTTCTTCTTCTTTTAGGCCAAACTGGCCTCAAACTTGCAGCTGTCCTCCTGTCTCAGCTTTCCAAGTGCTGAGTTTGCAGGCATGTACTGCCACACCTGGCTTAGGCCTACAGATGGAGATGGTGCTTCTTCAGCTTCCTGATAGCAGATGATCATGTCAAGTGTCAATTCACATTCTTTGATCTCATTCTCTCTGTCTCTGTCTCTGTGTCTCTTCTCTCTCTCTCTCTATCTCTCTTCCCCCCCGTGTCCCTCCCTCCCCTTGCTCCCACTGTTTCTAGTTCTTTGGAGAACCCTGACTAATATAGATGGCTTCATTTCACACATGAAGAACTTGCTGTAGTAGAGAGGGCTGTGTGAGTTGCCAAGAGTCATATGGCCCATTAATCTTTCATGTAGTCAAGTACTATTTTGGTTGCTAAGAAAATAAATATCACAGTCCACATTGCCTCAAGTTGTATTTTAGGCAGAGAACATACAGGAAAACCTGAAAGTATGAAACAGCAAACATACTGTTAAAAAGATAAGAAAACAATGGATAAGAACTTAGAGACCTTCCCTGGTGAGTCCTTGAAGACTCTCCCAGTAGATGGATTTGAATAGTTTCTTAAAAGATGAGTAAGAATTTTCGAGGTATAGCATGGGAGAAGGATCACTCCAGGCAGCTCAGCTACTTAGTGCCTGAGTAAAATCTGCAAGCCCTGTACTTGGACTCAGTGTAGCACTCATTGCTGTACACCTGCTAAGGAAAGAAGTTTTGGGTCATGGGCAAACATTCCGGAGATGAACATTTCAAATTGCTGGAGACTGTCAGGAAAATACACACAATTGATAGTAATGGAAAATTTTAAGTCCTCTCTCCTAATGTAAGGATTTCACATCTCTTACTACTGGCTTAATTATAACTTACAGCTGTGCTTAAATGATATGTGGACAGTATGATACATCTGGATTTGTTAAGCCACAGAGATCATTTGTATTGTTCAAATGCATCAAATTACTCATTATCTATTGCATAAAGAACTCATGAGAATGATTATTTTATTACTACTATTTTAAGCCTCTTATATAACTAGTGACAGTTGCCACTATTTTTCCCATTCCATTTTTTGCTTGGCAAAAATGTAACACTTCTTTCTGCAAACCATTGTATAAGTTGTTCTCTGTTAGGATCCTACATCTCTTGAGAGAGTAAGATTGTCCAGAGATTCTAGATTAAGTCTCTTTTGTTCTGAATATTTACAAATACTTATATAGTAGTTGAGATCAAGATTGTCACTGGCCATAACTGGGATAATCCCATGAGCTTGCTGCCATTGTTATTATTGGCTGGGTATTAAGGTTAGGAGACTGAGACATGAAATAACACACCTAAGGTCACACAGCTAGTGTGCTAGAACCAGTATGAAAACTCAGTCTGTTTCCGGGTTCTGCACTATGAACCCAGATGGTGCTGAGAAGCTGCTGAGTGTGAGGGATTATGGAAAGAGTCCCTCTGCAGTGCTGGTGCACAGAGGTTGCACTTTTGAACAGTGGTCAGATGGTAGGAGTGATGTACTCAGGGGTAGATTCATGAACTGGTGAATTCAGAAGCTGAGTGGGAGATGGGGCCTGGTGGGAAGACATAGTTCACTGTGGGGTGGCCTGGAAGGGTACCTTCTCCTTCTCTGGAAGGGCTCCTCCCTTCTTTGCTCATTTTCTGGGTGCCATCATGGGAACAGCTTTCTTTAGTCCTAGCCATCACTCCATGAGGTTTCTGTCTTGGAGCTGGTAATCAGGAGCCTAAGTAAATCTCTCCTCCACTAAGTTGTGGGTGTCAGGTATTGTGTCTCAGCAAAGAAAGAAAGTGACTAAGACAATAGCATTCTCAGACTTTGTAATTTTAAGTTAAATGACATTTTTCCTCAAAAACGTTTTGTTCTAGACTAAAATAGTAACCTACATTGGTTAACTGTGCTCTAAGTGTATATGTTAAGGTTATGTTCTGCACTAGAGGGCTCGTGGCCAAGCCTGTGAGTTGAGTGTGGAGTCCAACCTGAGCTCTATCAGGCTCAGAAAAAGGACCCTTTTCCTAATGCATATAAATACCAGTTGGGTTGGCTGCAGTTCTTTTAAATAATCCAAATCATATTTGATCTGTGTTTGAGAACTTAGAAAAATTTAGTTAACTAATTCCAGATTCACCTTGTGCTTTTAGGAGAAGGATTACTATCTGGCAGTGGGTCCTACTGACACTATTAAATTACTGACCCAGATAGTCGCTGTGTTACATAGGGTTTACTGCAGAGAATGTCTTAGATATGAAGTCTTTCCAAAGAATGTTATAAGAAGTAGCAGATAATGGCATAGCTCTTATGAGGTCAGACTCTGCTCCAGGGGACACTGTTCCAACGGTTTACCCATGTATGTCATTTGATATTTTAAAGAGCTTCATGACGTAGATAGGATATTGTCTCTATATCTTAAAGACTTCTGAGGCACACAGAAGTTTTTAGTAACCTGCCCAAAGTCAAGCAGCAGATAAAATGAATCTAGTTGGACTTTAGAAGCCATGACCATGAGTGTGCTGCTGTGTCCCTAATGCTCCACAGTGAGCACTTGGTGCTTCTCAGGCTGGGGTGTCGGGTTCTGGTTCCCACATGTAGGCTGAGTCTATTCTTGGCCTTCTTGACTCCAGGGTACTATCTGTGCTTAGATGCTTTCAGACCATTTGCATGTTTGAATATGGTTTGTCCTCACCAAAACTCAAATCGGTGAGACTTCATTCCTCTAAGTAGCAGCACTGAGAGATGGGGAGAGAGGTGTCTGGGTTATGGGATGGAGTCTTCAGGAATGGACTAATGCATCCTGCATGGGGATGGTTAGCTAGTGCCGTACTTCAGGCACCTTTTTTCCTCTTCAATATACACCTGCTTGCCTGTATGTTTTTTTCTGTGAGTTGAACTGCCATGAGATTCTTACCAGAAACTGAGCAGTTGTTGGTCACATGTTTTTGGATTTCCAGAACTGCAATCTCAAAAAAAATCTCTTTCATTTATAAATTACCAGTTTCAGATATTCTGTCATAGCAACAGAAAGCAGACTAGCACACACCTTAATGCAAACAATTCTTTGGATTTCTTGAATAAATAGTTTCTAAAGAGTATTTGCATCTCTATGAATAAGAACAGAGACAGAAGTTTCTCCATACTTATGGGGATATCTCTTACATAGAAAAATTGAAAAGAAAAATAAAGCTTATAGTGATGCACCTGCCTACTGTAGATGATTTATTTTATCCCTGTTTAGTTCCTTTTTCCCCCAACAGATATTTGTTGAGCATATACTCAGGGTTCAGGAAATTTGACAGTAAGTCAAGCCGTTGAAATATCTACCCTTATGAACCTTTCATTCTTCAACAAAGTAGTTTATAACCTTGAAGTCATTTCTCAACCATCTCCATTAGAAATGGGTCTATATTCTCTCACTGAATCATTAAATGCCTCCAAACTTAGCTTTATGGGCTTACAAACTGCAGTTTCATATGTTTCCAAGCTTGGAAGGTATGTTTGTCTTAATGTGCTGTTGTCATCATTTTAGAATGGCCCTGAGTTTTCATTTTGTATTGGGTCACACAAATTAAATAGTGGTTCTGATTTGTTTTGTAGATATTACTTATAAGACTGAAATTACTGGACCAGAGAGATAGCTTAGTGGTCTAAGTGACTACCTGGCAAGCAGAAGGACCCAGGTTCGATCCCTGGTACTTCATGCTATGCCAGCCCCACTCTGGGCATGCTGTGCCAGCCACTGAGACCAGGTGAACACACACCTATAATCCCAGCACTGGGGAGGCTGAAAATAGGAGGGTCACTATGAGTCTGAGCTGAATAATGAGACTCTGTACAATACCAAATACATAAGTTAAAAGAAAAAAAAAGATTGAAATCACCTAAAAACTTGAAACAAGCATTTCCTATCCCTATATTAGAGATCTCTGGAGCAAGTTTCTTTCCTCAAAAAATCAAAATCAAGCCAGAAGTGGTGGCGCATGCTTGTAATCCCAGCATGTGGGAGGCTGAGGCAGGAGGATTGTTGTGAGTTCAAGACCAGCCTGAGCTACAAAGCGAGCTTAAGGCCAGCCTGAACTGCATAGTGAGACCTTGTCTCAAAAAAGACAAAAAAAAAAAATCAAAATCAAAATTGTCCGATGATGACTTCGGGGCCACTTGCTTCTCCCCACCTCATTGCAGGAATCACTGTTTCTATTGTGTCTCAACGGGCTCTTGCAACTCTTGATATCAAAGCTCATTGAAAACATGAACTTGTTGATCCTTGACTAAAAATAAAGTAAGGCTAAATTCAAGAAATAGTGTCTCACCATATACCACTGACTCCTTCTCTTTTTGTATGCTTTGGCTCCCCACTTGCAAACCACCTCCTCTTTCTTCCTTTCATGTTTTAGATAATGACCAGTATGGGTAATTGCTTATCCCTTGGATGGTATATGGGGCAGAATGGATGTTGCAAAAGCAGACATAGGAATACCCATGACCTTGCTTTTGGCTAGATTAGGAGCTAGGAAACTAGACTGTAGATTCTTCCATGACCTTTACATCTTCCTCAGTGTTTATAGCAAATCTTCTCTTTTCTTTCTTGAACTTGTTCTGTGGAAGGTAGGAAAGAGATTAAAACCAAGTAATTTTTATCAATATGCAAATGATTGATAATATGTACCTCATGATATTTCAAGTATTAGCACAATACACATTTAATTAGGCCTTATGGTAAAGAGTTTATAGGAGAATTCCAGATCAGGCAGTAGGGGTTGGAGGCTATGTGGGAATGGATGAAAAGGAGAATAAAAGGGAAAGAGGAGAAATCTTGGGCCTGGGGAGATAGCGCAATGGTACAAGTGCCTGCTTGGCAAGTGCAAGGTCTTGAGTTTGATTCCTGGTACCAGTAAAATAAAAATTTTAAAAAAAGAGAAAAAAAAAAAAGAGAAAGTGTTCCATCATTCCCAGTTCTCACTTAGGAATGGTCATGAAAGACTGCTTCTGCCTAGAATAAAAATGGAATTGCTTTATGTAATTGATCGAGGAGTTTGTAGTCCAGGAAGAAAAGGTAAACAAGGAACAAGGCCATAGACCACAAAGTCTCCTCAAAATAAAATGTTTCAAATGGTAACTGGGATGAAAATATTTTTGTGAATTAGTACGGAAGGAGATGAATCCCGTCAGTGCTCTAGCTTGTGGTCTTGTGATTGTTCTGACTCAGGATGTCAGACAAGGTTGCCCTTAGACCTTTCTTTTGCTTGAATTTTCCTCTGTCATTCCTATGAGCCTCCTTTGCCTGATAGATTTTTCTCAATATTGCTGCCTGTCTTTTGTGGCTATGCCTGAAATTTTAAATAAAAATCCAGCACAAGAATGTTGACTATGAGAGACCACTGGCTTAAGAATTTACATTACAGAGATTCAGACATCATTAGTTAATTCACAGTTATCTTGCTGGAGAGAACTCTGAAGAAATGAGTTGGAGAACTGTGGCATCTTTCCTCTGCCAAAGTTTTGTTGTGTAAATGTAGTCTAAGTGCAACTGTAATGGCTAAGTGCAATGTCCGGAGGCTGAGTGTGTTTTCTGAGCTTAGGAAGATCTATCTGGGGAACAGAGGAGTCAGCTGGAAGAAGAGAAGAGAGCAGTAGGTGGTAGAATCACAGAAATGACTTTGTGGGGAGAGGTGATATCTCCCATCAAGACAATGAAGAAGGGCACGCAGAACCAAATAACACGATCATGAGGAGAAGCCTCATGACTTCATCATGGATGAGGGACATCGAGATGAATTACATTGTTTGTCAAATATATTACTTACTAGTAAAAGTACAGTGCATAATTTACCTTTTAAAGACACAAAGGAGAGACATTGAAACATTCTGTAGCTTTTTGAAGGAACATCCTAGCTTGCAGTTCCTGTGTGGAATTATAGCAGAGTCCTTCTCTTTAAGGCATATGTCAGGGGGTTGGTGGTAAGAACTAGAAGACATCACTAAACAAGTGACCAAGATGTGCTTGGCAGAGAAAGAAGAAACGCCTCACTGAAGTTGGTGTGTTCACTGGACAAGAGCTTGGGGGAAGGCTGGGGAGGGGATCTGGATGTAGTTGTCAAGGGAGGTACCAAGACCCAGGACACTTAGAAGTGAGGTAAACCCCATGATGTAGACCTAGACAACTAGAGCCTCATTGTGAGGCAAACACCAACTTGATTTGGACAGAAGTTTGCAATGCTAGAAATACATTGTCATTAATACTTTTCTGGACACAGTATTATCCTCAGTTTGCTGATCTGAAAGATATGTATTCTATAATTTTCTACTTTATTTTAAATACTCAATGAGCAAACTAAGTTCCAGCCCTCATTCTAAGAGAATATAAAAGAGACAAAATTTTATTTAGATGAATTTTCCATGAGTAAAAAAAATATTGTGCAATTAAACTACAAATCAAAACTCTCCCTGCTAACTACTGACCTTGAGAAAAGCTCACCAGGTATACAGAACTAGTTTTACAGCTCTCTGTGAAGTAAGTAGGACTTGGATGGGAGATTGCAACAAGGAATGTCAGCTTTGGGTACCTACATGTGGGGAGTGAGGGGAGAGAAGGCAGAAAGAACCAGAGGAGAAATGATAAATTCTGTTTAAGATGTGACATGGCCAAGCCATCAGTATGGGCACATCCAGCAGGCCTGGGGAGAGATGGGGGCTAAAGCAGCAAAACAAACTGTGCAAGTCTGCCAGGGGCTAGGGCGAAGTGAAAGAGGAGAATGGAGACAAGATGTTGGACACCACACAACTAGGAGGTGGAAGGAAGACAGAGTGCATTAAGGAAGAGTCTGAGGAGAGGGAGGAAAACCACACCATTCCTATGTGACAGAAGTGGAGGGGAAAAAATGATCTATAGTATCACATGACTGAAAAGAATAAAGAAGTCCTTGAGCTTGGCAAGTTGAGTTCATAGATGACCTTTCAGGGTTCAGCTTCATTAGATTGCTGAGAATGGAAGCTGGATTGTAGGGGGTTGAGGCATGACTGACTACAGAGGAAGTCAGCGGGCGATATTCTTTGTGAAGTTGGATCGAAAATTTGGATATCAAAAGACAAAAATAAATGTCTGAGTCATTGACATGGAATTAAGTTTAGGAAGGATCTGTGGACTTTTTGAAAGGCGATAAATGAACAAGAGAAAGGCAGAAGAAGTTTCTTGATATTTCCTACTAGCTTTTGTAGTTTTCAAAGAACTGTCCAATATGTCTTTTATTTCATCCTCATAAGAAGCTTTTGAAATCATGAACCAGCATTCCCTACTGATATATGAGGACCTAAAACCTCCAGGTTGTGGCCTACCGGCATATCACTACACTGGGACTCCAATCCTGTCTCTTTACCCACTGTATTCTGAGATTTCGTTTCAAGTCATAGTTAATGAGAAGTCTTGTAGGCCAATGCCCAAGGTCTAGGGGACTGAAAGCTTTTGCTTTTGGTCAAAGTAAAATGAGATATCTGATCTCTTCTTGAGGATACATATTCTGTGCCTATTTTGAGGAGGGGGATGGAGGATGGGTCAAAAGTCAGCTGGGTTAATGTGGAGCAGAAATGCAAAGTGCACTCACTTTCTCTTACCAAGGAATGTAACTCTTGGCCCCCTGCACCTTACTAGGTTAACAAGAATTTACAAAGTGCCAACTGTGTGCCTGAGATCAGAGTGTTTAGGGTACAAAGATTGAGCAAGTACACACTTAGTAATGAGGCTAAGAATTACCAAATAAATGTAAATAATTATTGTCATCATTGGCAAATTGCTTTGAGGAAGCAAATAATCATTTAGAGGTTGTGCTGGCAGTATTCAGCACATAGTTTTTGTTCCAAATGAGTGTATATGAGTAGAATGAAATTATCAAATGAAGGAGGGAAAAACAGTCCATGAAAATTTCCTGGAATTAAGTGAGCTCAGTGTGTTAAGTGTACTTGTTAGGGGTGGTTATGGGGAACAGAGGTGGGTCTTATGGGAAATGGAAGGTGCCTCGAGGGATCTGCGCCACGTGGACAAGGTTTGGAGAAGGCAACACATAGCTCCAGTGCGAGAAAGCATGAGAGGAAGATTCTTGGGGTGGGGGCTGGTGGGACGCAAGATAAGATCAGTAGCTCCTTGGCTACCACCCTGTCCTTGGCTCTGATGCAGCTCACAGGCACGTGTGGGGACTGAGATCGTGAGGGCTGCTGTTTGCAGTTTGGATTCTAATTCAGTCACACTTCAAGCCAATGAGCCTGGCTCCTGGGATGTGGTCTTTATCGGGCACCCCTGTCCTAGTGTCCCACAAAGATCCTGCCACAGGGGGAGAGATGGGGATATGTCCTCGTACGTGGGAAAATTTTAGAGTGTCACCATCATTTTTTGAAAAAAGAAAGATACTTTATATAGCTAATAAGGCACTTCAGGTTGTCAGTTGTTAGGGAAGTGGGGCCTTGTAGTTTAAATTAAAACTGCAAAGAAATATCACCTTCATTATAAAGCATAAGCAGTTACAGCCTATCCTTTCATGTCCTGTTTAACAGATATATGTTGCCTTTTACTTTATGAAGACAACTAAATTCATGTAAAATCTTCCCTGACTGCTCACACGCATTTCAATTTTCTATGCTGGATTTGCTTAATAGAAATAGTAATGAAAAAAAGGTGAAAAAATTTTAATGACACAGAAATCCTAGTGGCAGTTATACATGAAAGTACATACAAAACGTATTTATGTTCCATCTTAATGCTGAATCACTTTAATTATACTGCATAATAAACTGTTTATAAGATGTATAATATCTGCTCTTTTCAATTGCAGTTTTTTATTGATAAAAATTTAAAGGGGCACACAATAGAACAACAAGTATACTGAACTTGGGTTGGGAGGATTTTTTTTTTTTCTTTTTTATGAGAACTGCCAAAGTTTTAGTGTTTAATAACGAGCACAACCGACCAAGTTCCAAGACAGGAAGATACCATGTTTGAGAAACTGGGGGGGAGATCACTCTATAACTCTACAGTATGTGGTAAGAATGCACACTTTACAATATAAAACCTGTCTACATGTAATGGTTGGGTGCAAAAAACCATTTGCTTTCTCTTGGCTTGGAAAAATGGCGTTCCAGATTTCAGTGTGATTTATCAGCAACTTCCAACTTTTTTGTGTGGCAGGTATCTTGTTTTCACCTTCCAGTTCCTCCACCCTAGCCCGCATCATGAGGTCTGCAAGGTTCTTCTCCAGGTCGTTAATGCTACTACTCACATCATCAATTCTTCCAATGAACTGGTTAAACATTGTCTGAAATTTATCTTGCATCTGCTGCAAGAGGGTATGCACCACCGAGGTGAGGTCCTGCATGATCTTGGAGTGGTCTCGGTCTCCTTGGTTCCCAGCTTGGCGGCGAAGTTCCTTAACAGTCACCCACACTTCCATTTGTTCACTGGGAGGATTCTTCATTAAAAAAAATTATTTATTGCCCACCCTGTGGTCCCAGACCCAGCATGGCTTGGCCTGTGACTGAGAGCTCCAAGCCTGCTGCACCAGACAGACATTTCCCACCCATCCCAGGTTCCACCCTGCGGCCCCAGACCCAGCACAGCTTGGCTGACCCAGCACAGCCTACCCGGTGAATAAGAACATCCACTATCCTTTTGGGAGCCCAGGAGACCCACCAAAGCCCAGGCCCGTCCATCTAGAGAGCAACCTGCCTGAGATACTAGGGTTAACTCCGGCAACTTTCCGGGTCCTTACCCCAAAGCCAGCCAAGATAGTGGGAATTTTCACAACTCACTCTGCATTCCGGTTCTGTTTATGCCTGCCTGACCAGGGAACCAAGAGAGGGGAACCACATGAGCTGCAGCAAAAATGAACTGAACACAAGAGCTAGATCCAGGCCGGGCATAACTGGATAATCTCAAACTTAATAGACTGGCACCCAAATCTCATTACACGCTAAGGTTATAGCTGCACCAAAGCTCTACACCAAAAGACAGAGGTCAGTACTATACAAAATGACGAAGACAAGGAGAAAAATGCAGTCTCAGGCCTCGAGTCCACCAGTAAGTGCAGAGGACACTAGCTCAACTGAAATGAATGAGTAAACAGATACAGAAGCAAAGGAACAACAGAAGAAAGGTGTAGAGGAACTCAGACGAGAATTAATTCCTGAAATAAAAAAATAAATATCTGAATACATAGCATCTGAAATAAATAATCAAATACAGAAACATCAGGGGGAAAACCAATGCGCATCCAGAACAAGTGCAGAGAGAACTATTCCACCTGAAACATATGAATTAACAGTGTCTGAAGCAAAGAAACAACAGTAGAAAGGTCATGAGGAACTCGAAGCAGAAATAATTTCTGAAATCAAAAAAGAATTGTTTGAAAAAAATTCTTTGAAATCATAGCATCTGAAATACAGAAACAAGTCCAGAAATATACAGAAGAAGCCCAACTTGAAAGAAACTCTGCAGAAAAAAAAATTAATAACTACCTCTAAAGAAGACATGGATAAAAAATAGAGGAGATCAGAAATAAAATGGATTCCTTGAATGAGCAATACAGAAAAGAAATAGAACACATGAAACAGAGTCAAAGAGATATAGAAGAACTAAAAATATCAATCATGAGTCTACAAAACCATTTGAGTGAAAGCGAAGACAGAGTTTCAGATCTTGAAGATGCTGGTGCACCTAGTGAAAAGGTGAGAAAGGATCTCTTAAAAACAATGAGAATGCAGGAAAAAAATAATCCATCACCTGCAAGATGACACCAGGATGAACAATGTGAGATTAATTGGTATCAATGAGAATGAAGGAGTCAATACAAATGACATAAAAAGAATTTGGGGAGAAGTAATCACAGAAAACTTCCCAAGTACGAGGAAACAATCCAACATTCAGGCCACCGAAGCATACAGAACACCAAATAACTTCAACCCAAGTAAAAACACACCGAGACATATAATAGTCAAGATCCCAGAAATCCAAAACAAACGTAATATACTGAAAGCTGCTAGAGAGAAGAAGCAGATCACATTCAAAGGAAAACCCATCAGAATTACAGCCCACTTCTCTACACAAAACATGAAGGCAAGGAAAGCATGGAGCAGAGTTCTTCAAGTCCTGTACGAAAACAAATTCCAGCCCAGACTATTATATCCTGCAAAACTCTCTTTCAAGTTTGACGGAGAAGTGAAATACTTCCATGACAAAGAACAAATAAAGAATTTTATGATGACAAAGCCATCCCTACACAGGCTGCTGAAAGATGTTCTAGAGAGAGACCACAATGACCAGAACTCCACGAATGAGAATGGAAGGAACCCGCCAAACAGGACAGACAATTAAACACAGGTTACAAAGGAGTAAACAACACCAGGTACATATCATGACAAACATAAGTCAGCACATTTCAATTATAACCATCAATGTAAATGAACTCAATTCTCCAATTAAGAGAAATAGACTGGCACAGTGGATTAGGAAACAAAATCCAACAATATGCTGTATACAAGAAACACATTTAACTCAAAAGGACACTCATAGGCTCAAAGTCAAAGGATGGAAATCAACACTACATGCCCCAGCACCTCAGAAAAAAGGAGGAGTAGCAATTCTGTTCTTAGACAGTCTCAACTTCAAACCAAGAATGATCAAACGACACAAAGAAGGCCACTATATATTGGTCAGGGGAAAAATTCAAGAACAAGAGGTAACACTCATAAATATCTATGCACCAAACACAGGAGCACCCAACTATGTAAGACAAATCTTAGTGGACATGAAAAACCTAATATCTAAGAACACAGTCTTAACAAGAGACCTTAACACCCTCTTATCTCAAAAAGATAGACCAACCAGACAAAAAATTAGCAAGGAAGTAGCAGAACTGAACCAGAACTTGGAACAAATGGACCTGGTGGACACATACAGAGTGTTCCACCCAACCACAGCTGAATACACATTTTTTTCACCTGCATACAGGTCATTTTTCAAAATAGACCACAGACCAGAGGTCGTGCATAAGTATATGCAAGAAAACAGAAATTATCCCATGCATATTATTTGACCACAGTGCATTGAAACTGGAACTAAATGACAAAAGAAACCAGAAAACCCCGCTAAATTCATGGAAATTAAACAACACCCTACTCAGCAATCAATGGGTCACAGAAGAAATTCAACAATATCTACAATTCAATGAAAATTCAACCACAACTTACTGGAATTTATGGGATGCGATGAAAGCAGTTCTTAGAGGGAAAATCATAGCTATGAACGCACACATTAGGAAAATAGAACAGGAACAAAAAACACCCTAATGTTGCACCTCCGACAACTAGAAAGAGAAGAGCAAATGAAACCCAGAGCATAAAGACGGGAAGAAATCATAAAGATTAGAGCAGAAATTAATTCAATTGAGATGAAGAAAACAGTTCAAAGAATCCACAAATCAAAAAGTTGGTTCTTTGAAAGACTAAATAAAGTTGATAAGCGTTTAGCCAACCTCATCAAAAAAAGGAAAGAAAAAATTCAAGTACATGCAATAAGGAATGAAAAGGGTGAAATCACAGGGACCCAGTGGAAATTCAGAAAATTATCAATAGTTACTTTGAGAATCTTTAAGCTCACAGAATAGAAGACACAGAAGAAATGGACAGATTCCTAGAAAGGTACAAATTACAAAAACTGAACCCAGAAGGTATAACAACTCTCAATAAGCCAATAACAGCCAATGAAATACAAAATGTAATAAAAAGCCTACCGACAAAGAAATGTCCAAGTCCTGATGGATTCACAGCTAAATTCTACAAAAGATTTATAGAAGATATAATCCCTACACTCCTCAAACTCTTCAATGAAATTGAAAAGGAAGCAGTCCTCTCAAAATAATTTCTGGAGGCAAGTATTATACTGATTCCAAAACCAGGGAAAGACACAGTCAAAAAGGAGAACTACAGGCCAATCTCCCTCATGAACATAGATGCAAAAGTACTCAATAAGATCCTAGAAATAGAATCATCAAGAAGATCATACACCATGACCAGGTAAGATTCATCCCAGAGATGCAATGAAGGTTCAGTATTTGAAAATCTATAAATGTAATACACTATATTAATAGACTGAAATCTAAAAACCATATGATCGTCTCAATTGATGCAGAGAAAGATTTTGACAAAGTCCAACACTCATTCATGTTCAAAGTCCTACAGAAAATTGGAATAGATGGACTCTATCTCAACTTGATAAAAGCCATCTATGATAACCCAAAAACTAATATACTCCTACATGAGAAAAAACTGAAATCTTTTGCTCTTAAATCAGGTCCAAGACAAGGATGTCCTCTATCACCCCTCCTATTCAATATAGTCTTGGAATCCTTAGCAACAGCCATTAGAGAAGAGGGAGAAATAAAGGGAGTAAGAATAGGTAAGGAAGAAGTTAAATTATCACTGTTTGCAGATGACATGATACTTTACTTGGAAGACCCTAAAAATTCCACCAAGAAACTACTAGAACTGATAGAGAAATTCAGTAGCATAGCAGGATACAAAATCAACACTCAAAAGTCAATAGCATTCCTCTACACAGATAACAAGCACACTGAAAGGGAAACAATAGAAACAATACCTTTTGCAATAGCACCGCAGAAAACGAAATACCTTGGGATTCACTTAACCAAGGAAGTCAAAGATCTTTTCACGGAAAATTACAACACCCTAAGAAAAGAGATTATAGAGGATTTCAGAAAATGGAAAGATATCCCATGCTCCTGGGTAGGAAGAACCAACATCGTGAAGATGGCCATACTCCCAAAATTGCTATACAGATTTAATGCAATCCCTATCAAACTACCACCAACATACCTCCCAGACATAGAGAAATCATTCCTAAAATTTATTTGGAACCACAAACAACCTAGAATAGCAAAGGCAATCTTAGCCAATAAAGATAAGGCAGGAGGCATCACAATTCCTGACTTGAAATTATACTACAAAGCCACTGTGATAAAATCAACATGGTATTGGCAAGGAAATAGACCTGAGGATCAATGGAATAGATTAGAAGATGCAGAGGCATCTACAAACACACTCAGCCATCTGATCTTTGACAAAGGGGCCAAACAAGCTTACTGGAAGAAGGATAGCCTCTTTAACAAATGGTGCTGGAAAACCTGGCTTTCTACATGCCGAAAACTAAAACTTGACCCAGTGAAAGAAGGATAGCCTCTTTAACAAATGGTGCTGGAAAACCTGGCTTTCTACATGACGAAAACTAAAACTTGACCCAGCTCTATTGCCATGCTCTAAGTTAAAGTCAAAATGGATTAAAGATCTGAACATTAAAACAGAAACACTCAATCTCCTGGAAGAGAAAGAAGGAGGAACTCTTGAAGACATAAGGGTAGGTAAAGAGTTCATGAACAAACATATATTTGCATGGAAAACACTTGAAAAAATAAACAACTGGGATCAACTCCTCTTGAGGAGTTTCTGCATGTCAAAAGAAATTGTCAACAAAGTGAAAAGACAACCCAAAAATTTTGAGAAAAATCCTAACTAATAAGCAATCAGACAAAGATCTGCTGTCTAGAATATATAAAGAACTAAGATATAACAGGACCCTTAAATGTAAAGATCCAATTCAGAAATGGGCATCTGAGATGAATACACACTTCTCAGAAAATGAAATTAAAGCGAATAAATATATGAAAAAATGTTGCACATTGCTAGCCATCCGTGAAATGCAAATAAAAACAACACTGAGGTACCATCTCACTCCAGAAAGAATGGCTATCATAGCTGGGCGCGGTGGTGCATGCCTGTAATCCCAGCACTCGGGAGGCTGAGGCAGGAGGATTGTTGTGAGTTCGAGCCAGAGCTACGAAGTGAGCTTAAGGCCAGCCTGAACTGCATAGTGAGACCCTGTCTCAAAAAGACAAAAAAAAAAAAAAAAAAGAATGGCTATCATAAGGAGATCAACCAACAACAAATGTTGGAGAGGTTGTGGGGAAAAGGGAACACTTCTCCACTGTCCACTGCTGGTGGGAATGTAGACTGGTACAACCATTGTGGAGGTCAGTGTGGAGACTCCTCAAAAGAGGAGGACTAGAAATCCCATTCACGCAGGCTATCCCTCTACTGGGAATTTTCCCAGAGGAACTGAAAACATTATATCATAGTGATATATGTGTACCTATGTTTATAGCAGCAAAATCTTGGAAACAAACAAGATGTCCTTCACATGAGGAATGGTTGAAAAAGATGTGGTATTTCTATATAAAGGAATATTACTCAGCTATAAAGAATGATAAACTTGAAGCATTTATATCAAATGAATGCCACTTGAACATATACTTGTAAGTGAAATCAACCAGACACACATGTGCAAATATCGTATAGTCTCCCTAGTATAAGAAGACAAAAGAAGAAATACAAATAGAAATGTACAACAACAACTAAAGACAATTGAGTCAGATAGTTAGGGCAAACTGAATGACATATGTTTCAGGGTACTAATCAGCTTTTCTTCTGGATGGTTAACAACCTAAATTCATGGATCAAAATTGGAGAAATAGAAGAGCATCAAGGCCAGCCAGCATTTTGGCCCTAGCCTTTCAAGGTCAGCGAAGACTCAGGGCATAGGAGAACCTGTACTGTAGCATCATGAAACTCAGTTGTGCCACAAATTTTCTGATCAAGGAGATTATGGAGCCACAGAGGAAAGTGATTGAAGTTCTATAGTGTGCCTGGGGAAAGTCACATGGAGAGAAAACTTTCTCTGAGGCTCTCATAGAGAGCAAACTGGTCAAGCATTGGCCATGACTCATCCGCATGGATGACACAGACAAAGGATCTACAGAGTAAGGTACAGGATTACAAGATAAACCCTGAGGGGACTTCACTGACCTCATCAGAAGGAAAAGCTACATCTTTTGGTATATAGGTCTTGATCTACCTCGGTCTTAACCATCCAGCGGAAAGATATAAAAATGAGGTATATAACATGGGGCCATAATAATAAGTGAAGCTGTAAATGGCTATAGTCAGCAACTTCTTCAGATAACTCACTATTATTGTGGAATGCTGGACTGTGTTGGATTGTGTTGCTGAGTTCAGGCACCTAAATTCGTTTAATGACAATGGAGTGCTCATCTTTGACAAGTCTAAACAAAAAAAAAGGGGAGTATACAAAGGTAGAATCATGATGTGTGTGTATAAACAGTACAGTTAGGATAAATATGCTGTGCTTCTGCATAATTCTATGAGAAGCAAGATTTGCACTAATAGTGGTTGGACAATATATTATGTTGGCTTCTAGTACTATGGACAAACACTGGGGAGATAACAAGGTAGAAAGTATTAATTATTGAATCTGTGATATAATTCAGCTATAAAAAATAAGTATATAGGTACACTCTTCATTCACTGATTAGAGACATCTGCTATAATAATGCGCATAAGTATAATATCACTTATAGCCGGGCGTGGTGGCGCAGGCCTGTAATCCCAGCACTTGGGAGGCTGAGGCAGGAGGATTGTTGTGAGTTCGAGACCAGTCTGAGCGACAAAGTGAGCTTAAGGCCAGCTTGAGCTGCATAGTGAGACCCTGTCTCAAAAAGACAAAAAAAAAAAAAAAAAAAATCACTTATGCACCTTGTACGACACCAAAACATTACGAAAACATTTTGTAATGTATTAATTTATCAAATCTGTCCTGTTAATTTGTCTTGAAACTGTCTCACTGCTATTTGTCCTTCAATAAAAAGAATAATAAAAAATTTTAAAATAAAAAATTATTTATTTATTTGGTACAGGGTCCCACTACACAGCTCAGACTTATAGTGATCCTCTGGTCTCAGCCTCTGTAGCACTGGGATTCCAGGCATGCACCAGCACACCTGGTTTCATTGGTCAGCATGGTACACCTGGGGTTCTGGTCTGGTGCAGCATATAATACTCGGGATCGAACCCAGGTCCTTGTGCTTTCCAGGAAAGTGCTTAGGCCACCAAGCTACCTCCCCAGCCCAGGGAGGGGTCTTAACTTATGACAACTTTCTCTATTTTATAACCTCTCACATTTTTGCAGACTAGGCTTTGACTTAGGCTTTCTCTTCTTGATTATATTGTTAGTTCTGCAAAACATACAGCTACTAAGTTGTTTTTATACTATAGCTCTTTGTTTAAAATAATCTGGTAATGTTAGCCTTCTGTTCTAAAACTGAACTTTGTATATTCAAGGGAACAGAGTAGTAGTTATGGTCCAGAGTAGTAGTTATGAATGGCTCAGTGATATGGGTTCTGGGGCTAAGTGGCCTGAGTTCAGGTCCTGACTCTGTCATTTATTATTGTATGATCTTGGACAAACCATAGTGTGTTTATCTATGGGGCTAAGAGAACTTACCTGATAGGGCTATTGTGAGAATCAAATGAGTTTACGTACATATATAAAATTCTGTCTATATAAATAACTTAGAAGACTATGGTCCTTAGTAAGCACTCAGTAAATACAGCCTAATAGCATTTAAGGTCCTCTTGGCAGATCCACCCTATGTGAGTCTACAAACTCTTTTAAAAATAACATTCTTATTGAGATGATATAATTTAAATTGTATAAATTTACCATTCTAAACTATCTAATACAAGCGCTGGCCAAATACCTCAGTGGATTTAAGCACCTGCTTAGGCAGACGCAGGGGCTGGGAGTTTAGTCCCTGGGCCTGCCGTACCAGCCCGCCCCTGGAGAATGCTGAGACAGTGATTGAGACTGGGCATGGTGGCATGCCCCTCTAATCCTAGCACTTGGGAGGCTGTTAACAGGAGGATCACTATGAGTCCAATCTATACAGTGAGACCCTGCACACCCTGGTCTAAATACAAAAAAAAAAAAAAAGTATCTAATACAGGGGTTTTTAGTGTATTCTCATACCAGTAACTATTCAATTCTAACTTTCACCTTCCCCAAAAGAAATATGAAACCCTGCACACAAGAGACAATGCCTGCCCATTTTATACTCCTGCAGCATTGAATGGGGTTCCAGTTTCCCCAAATGCTGATCATCTGAAGTGATACTTCCTGGGGACTCTGGTTTAAATTTCTTTAGTAACAAAGCTGAACATATTTACTTGTGTTTTTTCGTCATTTATACATATAACCTGAGGGAATTTCTATTAAATCATTTGCCCACTTTAAGCTAGTTCTGAACTCTTTTAATACACAGAATTCCCATTATAATTTTTTCTCGTTATATTTTTTTTGATTCCATGACAACCAGTCCATTAAAACACTATCTAATTAAAAATATAATATTCTAAGAAATTAGTATACATAATGTAACCCCTTATTATGGTTTATATTGAAGAGGTCCCCAAAGGCCTCATGTATTCATTGGTAGGGCTTTTGGAAGGTAACTGAGTTGTGCTGAGATGTACCTGACTTCTTGTTAAGATGTCGGGTACTGTCAGCCAAGGTGTCACTGGGGACACCTGGAGGATCTATCTACCCACGAGCTGCCTGCCTGACCTCCATAACAGGAGCAGCTTTCCTCCACCAGAACTTTGTACTGTGCTGGTTCTGTGCTGAGGCCTGAAGAATATAGAGTGAATCTTCTAGAAAGTGTGGGCCAAAATAATTCTTGCTTGCTTTAAGGACTGTGGGTACTGGGTCTTGCACTGTGTTTCAGTGACTGAGGAAAGTGACTAAAACATAATTCCTTTTTTAAAAAAGTTTTCATTTATTTATTTATTTGGTACAGGGTCTCAGCTCAGACTGATGGTGATCCTCCTGTCTACCTTCCCATCACTGGTTACAGGCATGTGCCACTGCGCCCTGTTTCAGTGGCTGGCACAGCACGCCTGGGCTTCCGGGGCCAGCCCAGCATGCAGTACCAAGGATCGAACCTGGCTGGGTCCTTACTCTTATTGGGATGATTCTTTTCACTTGTTACATTGTTATAAGCATGTTGCAACAAATGTCATGGTACATATGTTCCTCTTGGTGGGAGTTTTTCTTTGGGATAGATTTCTACATGTATTATTATGCAGTTGGAAGATATGTACAGCAGATTTTTTTCAGTTGTCTTTCAGACTATTGTACCAGTCTGTGCTCCCACTAACACTGTGTGAGCGTTTCTCTATCCTTATAACCTCTTGATTTTTAATGGGGCCATGGCTAAGCTAGTTTACTTTTCTCATTTCATAATGCATCAATCCACACTATCATTACATGTTTGGGTTTCCTTAAGCATAAATAGTGTCTTTAGTAGCATTCCTGAAATCTGCCCACTAATTGCAAGTGGTACCCTCAATGCCACTTTCCCAGTTGTGAGGATAAAAAAAGGTTTCTAGACTCATTACCCTCAACTGAGAATCAAGGAGCTGATTCTCCCCAAAATATATTAACGAAGTGAGATGCAGGTATGTGCATATCATGGTGCCATTTCTGTAAGGTATTTAGCTCTGTGGACCTCTATTTTTTTTGGAATATTTTATAAGATTTTAATAGCAATTTATTTATAACTATGTTTTTACACAATTTAACATTCCAGCCACACATTTTGTTTACTCCCTGTCTTCCAAAAACCATGATCTACTGCTTATTTCATCCACACACAGAGAGGGGGCTGGGGATTTGGCTCAGCGGTAGAATGCTTGCCTACCAAGCTAGAAGCCCTGGGTTTGGTCCTTGGCACCAAAAACAAATAAATAAACCTCTCCTGAAAAACAGTTCAACCATCCACACACAGAGAAAACCACTAAAGTTACCAGGAGCAAGGCTATATATAGATAGATAGATAGATAGATAGATAGATAGATAGATAGATAAATAGATAGATAGATTTTGTACCTTTAAAATATAAAAATAATAAAACATTTCACACAATAATTTTCAATTATTTTTAATTCAATTTTTTATTTTATTCTCTTTTTTATTAATTTTATTGAGAAACAAATAGCAATGAGACAGTTTCAATAATTAATACATTGCATGTTGTTGTCTTCATAGTGGTCATTCATAGTACAAGACACAGACATGATATCCTGCCCAAACACTATTAGAACAAATCTTTCTTCTCATTGAATTAAGAGAAAGTAGCTGCATATCTTCCCATTTTGTATATACAGACACAAAATGTGTGGACCTCTATTTTGATTAATGAATACACTTATATATTTGTGTGCAATGGCTTTGGAAGAGCACATATGAAACTAGCTCTGATTCTTGATTCTGTGAAGAACAGGCAGGTAGAAGATGAAGTGGGGAATCTGTGCTTTTCTCTATTGTTTGAAATTTTAGATAGGTATTACTTCAGAAAAAAGCCTAGAGGTAGTGTGACTTTGTTTAATCTAATAGCTCCTAAATTACACAATTACATAACCATTACACTGAATAACACTGAGAGTGCACTTTGGAAAGCATTTCTTTAGTATCATTTCTATCAGTCTAATAATTTCCCTTTTTGTTCTCATTTCAGAAGTTTTTGTTCTGACCATTACCAAATTTCCCCTCAGAAATTTGACTTCAGCAGAACCACTACAACTGAATTCAATGCCAAGCTGCTAGATGTTTGTTAGTCTTGCCTCATTTCCCAAAAATTCTGCTGATGCAAATAAAAGTTCTTTTTCCGTACAGCATTCACTTGTAGCTGGCCTGAGCTTTTCCTTCTTTTGTTCCCTGTGAACCTGGTTCCCAGCTATTTTTGTGCTGATACTTCAGTATTTGCTTTTGTCTCTGCTATGTTCTTTGCTGTTTAAGACTGGTGATTGTAGTTTCTTATCATGATAGCACTTATGGAGTAAAAGAGATGATCTTACCCATTTTACTGATGAGAAAGCTGGAGTTCCAAAAGTGCCTTGGCCATGGTCACTCATCCTTGAAGGATGGACCTACCATCTAGCCCTCTTCTGTTGTCCTCCAGTCTGTTTTTCTGCTAGGTTTCTCCTTGCCTTCTCAGTGCTATTTCTTCTGAAATTATTTTTGTGCTGCTTTTAATGTATTCCATGCACGATTTTTCCAGTTCCTTAAGGACTGTGTTAAAAGTGATAGGAACTGATAAAAATACTACTGACACAGCCTATAATGAAGCTGTAGGGTCAAGATTATGTCTTGTCAGCTGCTGTATTTTGAAACAAATTTGCAAAACTCTGCCTGGTCTAAGCCTCTTAATATTGTAATAATAGCTGAAGAGATACAACTGCCCCAGATGATTAAATTAAAATGCAATTTTGGCTTGAGAAAGTTGCATGTCTAAAGAAATAAAATGTACAATTTCTCATAGATGGCTTCTAAATATCCCAGCTCTTCCAGAGACATTTGAGTGTCTGCAGCTCTTTGTGAACTGAATTGTCTTTGTTCCTTAGGATAAGGGGGACTTATTCATCTCTGCATTAACTAATCTCAACCAAATATTCATTGTCCACCCCCAAATTTGTATAACTTTTCAAAAGGCCTTTTGTTGGGCAACGGAAGACATCAAGTGAGACTGATGTTAATAGTTTCCTCATCCAGCTACATTTAACAAAAAATGAAGTCCATTAGGCTCTTGTTGAAGGCCTTGGGCATCAAATGAAAATTTTTCAGTTCAGTGTAATTAGCTTGGCAGAATTTCTTGCTTTTGAGATCCCTGAAGCAATGAGTTAAAAATCAGTAAGAACTAATTCAATTGTTTTCATTGTGTCTCTAACTTTACTGTAGCAGATCTTTCCTTGAGCAGTTTTCGGTTCCTCTAGTCTTTTATTAGGCTGCATCAATCAGTGGTTTCCAAAGTATCTGGGCAACGATGCCATCCAACATGAAGACAGGCTCACAAACACATTATGGGGAGGCCTCAAAAGTATTCTGCAACGAGGGGAGTTTCATAATCAAACAAGTTTGGAAATAGCAAATTCTACAGCTCTTCTTTGGATATTGCACTGTGCAGGACCATATCAATGGTTCTGAGGTCCAGTGGAAAGAAACATGCTCAGGTTATTTTAATCTAGTTTTTAAAAAAGTGTTTGGTTAAACCAAGAATCATTCTCTTCTTTCACCTTTTTCTTTCTTCTTAATTTTAAAAAATTAAGACCTATTAAATTTCATAATGAGTTTACTTTGGCAAACACTGCCTTAGGCCATTGCAAGGTGAAGGAGCACTGCTCCCTCAGCCCTTGTTGTGGTCAGCATAGTGGCATTTGGGCACGCAGACTCCCCCTAATGCCAGGGCCCAAGTGCGGCTATGGGTACCGTGCCTGGCAGGAGTGAAGGCACTCACTAAATGTGCCCTGAGTGATTATTTAAAAATTTTAACTAAAAATTATCACATATATTTAAATCATATAACATTTTTATACACATGTACATAATGGAATGATTAATACACACAAGGAGAGTGACACATTTATCTTCTCATGGTTACCTTTTTTTCTTCCCTTTTGGTGATGGGGTGGTAAGAGCACCTGGAATGCACTTTCTTAGCAAATTCCCATTTTACAATTCTATGCCATTAACAATAGTCATGATGCTGTACAATGGATTCCTGCACTTACTCATTCTGTGTAACTGTAGCTTGTGCCAATAGCTTCCAATTTCCTCCTCCCTCTAAAGAACAGCCTTTTGTTATTGTTAGCAGTGTTGGTGAGGGACCTAGGGCTTGTACATACTAGGCAAGTGCTCTACCCTTAGCCCTAGTTTTAAATTTATAGAAAAGTTATTAAACTAATACAGAGCTCCTCTTATATTACTTGTCCCCTTTCCCTAAAGCAGCGTCTTACATTGGCATGCTTGATTCAGCTCAGTTGATGAATAAATGTTGATATGCTATCATTCACTAAGCCCTATGTTTGTTCCAGTCTCTTTAGCAGTTATGACATGGTTGGAAAACCTCAGCATCACATGCTCTTGATCCAGCCCCTTCTGAAAAATTTCACCTATGACTACTTGAGACTTTGGGGCACATCTAGATACAAGCTATAACATATGGTGAATATTAAATTTTTATTTTTTTAATTTATTTTTTATTTTATTGAAGTACAAATATCAATCAGACAGTTTTAAGACACCTTAACAAGACAGATTTGATAAATTAATACATTGCAAACTGTTTTCATAATGTTTTGGTATCGTACAAAGT
>PVKA01034065.1:0-23793 GCA_004027165.1 Ctenomys sociabilis | reverse complement strand
AGAAGAAGAAGAAGAAGAAGAAAAGAAGAAGAAGAAAGAAGAAGGAGAAGGAGAAGAAGAAGAAGAAGAAGAAGAAGAAGAAGAAGAAGAAGAAGAAGAAGAAGAAGAAGAAGAAGAAGAAGAAGAAGAAGAAGAAGAAGAAGAAGAGGAAGAAGAAGAGGAAGAAGAAGAGGAAGAAGAATAGGGGCCGGGGAGATGGCTCAGTGGAATAAATGCTTTCCTGGCAAGTGCAAGTGCCTGAGTTCAATCCCCAGTTCCGCAATAAATAAAATGTCCATCACATGAGGAATGGTTGAAAAAGATGTGGTATTTCTATAGAATGGAGTATTACTCAGCTATTAAGAAAGATAAGCTAGAAGCATTTATACTGAAATGGATGTCACTTGAACATATACTCATAAGTCGAATAAACCAGACACGCATGTGTAAATGTTGTCTCATCTCTGTAGTATAAGAAGCGCAAAGTAGAAATACAAATGGAAACGTACAACAACTAAAATTAATTGAGTCAGATAAGGCAAAGTGAATGGCATATGCTGCAGGATACTAATCAGCTTTTCTTCTGGATGGTTAACAACCTAAGTTCACAGATCAAAGTTGGAGAAATAGAAGAGCCACAAGGCCAGCCAACATTTTGGCCCTAGCCTTTCAAGGTCAGCGAAGACTCGAGACATAGGAGAACCTGTACTGCAACATCATGAAACTCAGTTGAATTCCAAATTTTCTGAACAAGGAGATTATGCAGCCACAGAGAAAAGAGATCGAAGTTCTATAGTGTGCCTGGGGAGAGTCACATGGAGAAAAAACTTTCTCTCAGGCTCTCACAGAGAGCATACTGTCATCCACATGGATGACACAGACAAAGGATCTACAGAATAAGGTACCGGACTACAAGGTAAACCCTGAGGGAACTTCACCGACCTCATAAGAAACATAAAGTACATGTGTTGGTATATAAGTCTTGCTCTATCTAGGTCTTAACCATCCAGCAGAGAAGTATAAAAATGAAGTATACATCGTGGGGCCATAATATTAAGCTAAGCTGTAAATGGCTATGGTCGACAACTTCTTCGGATAACTCACTATTGTAGTGGAATGCTGGACTGTGTTGGATTGTGTTGTTGAGTTCAGGCACCTAAATTCGTTGAATGACAATGGAGTGCCCATCTCTGACAGGTGTAGACAAAGGAAGGGGTATAGAAAGGAAGAATCATGATGTGTGTGTATGGACAGTACAGTTGGGATAGATAACGCTGTGCTTCTACATAATTCTATGAGAGGCAAGATTTGCACTTGTGGTGGTTGGACAGGATATTATGTCAGCTTCTAGTACTATAGATAACCACTAGGAAAATGGCAAGGTAGAAAGTATTAATTATTGAATCTTTGATGTAATTCAGGTATAAAAAATAAGATATGCAAACGGCTACACTCTCTTTATTTACTTGTGTTTGCCAGGGAACCGCTTAAAATATATAACATCTTTTTTTTTTCAGAACTGGGGATTGAACTCAGGCCCTTGTGTTTGCCAGGGAACCACTTATTCCACTGAGCCATCTCCCCAGCCCCCTACACTCTCTTTATTTACTGATAGGAGACATACGGTGTAGTAATGTCTGTAAGTATATCATGTATGCACCTTCTATGATACCAGAACATTATGAAAACAGTTTGCAATGTATTAATTTATCAAATCCATCTTGTCAAGGTATCTTAAAACTATCTCATTGATATTTGTACTTCAATAAAACAAAAATTAAAATAAATAAATAAATTTAAAAAATAAATAAATTAATTAATTAATTAATAATAATAATAACAATAATATAGTCTTCTGGTTTTTCTGCCTTTTTTCTTATTTTCCTCAACTTCTTTCTCTACCTTGCCACTGAATAATCTTTTTGAGCCCAAAATCATAGATATGTTCATATCCTGCTGACCACCTGCATGTTGAATCAATTTTGTGCTCCCTCATTAGAATTGCAAAACTGTCAGAAATCAAGACCCTTTGTCTTTCTCACAGCCCTCACTCTAGCCACTCAACATACTTCTAGTAGTGTGTTATTTCATTATTGCATGCTTCTATTTCTCCTTTTTCTTCATGGAAACTTTTTCATGTTTCCTTCTCTAGGTAAATGTCAATATGTCCTTCAGCAGAACATGAAGGTTCTCGTCCTCTAAGGAAATGAATTCAACCTTCACAAGTTTAGTGAAAAACGTTCTTCCATTTTTACTACTAAATCTTATGCATGTCTGTATTCATAATACGTCTGAATTGTAGAATGTTGTGAAGACTGTGATTCTTCTACATTACAAAGACCATGTACCAGAACTAAAGAGATGACTGATGTGAGGTCATGGTCCCCAGACACTCCTCAGTCTAAAGAAGAAAAGTATATGGATGCAAACTCTGAAGAATTCCCAATCTGAAGGAGATATAGACATAAAAAATTTTGAGCTCAGTAATGATTCAAATAAACATTGCAAAATGTACTTTATGACTCCCATTACAGAAACTTTTTATGTCCAGAACCTTGTAAAGTGTTTCAATAATTGAATGACTTTTAATCTTCATGATAAAGTAAAGTTAGAATTAATTAGAAAAAATAAAATAGAGGCAGTAAGATTCAGAAATTTGAAAGAAGTGTATTCTTATATCAAGTTAAAAGTAAATGCTATTCCTCCAGTGACACCAAATGATTAATAGAATTAAGCAGAAAATATGATAACATATTTGTCAAATATCACTGTAATGTAAATAGTTAAGAAGCCAAAGAGATTCTAAGTTGTTTGTTAAGAGGACCCCAAAATACACTAGGGTAGTAGGGAAGGGAACGATATTGAAGTATCCAGCACTAAGATATATAATAAAAAGAAGATGAATGATTCAGCTCTGAAGGTAAGTTCTACACAAAAGGCAAAAGTCTAGAAGGACTTTCATGTTTCTTAGATTTTAGGGCACACAGAACAAAATAGGTTAGAAAGATTCAGATTTTGGAGAAAGCAAGAGATTAAAAGGTAAACTAAAGATGTAGAGAATTGTTCCTGAGAACCTGGACTTTTGTAGTGGAAAGTTAGGTAGCTGAACGTGTAACTAGGAAGAGAGATCTGTTCTGGAGATGTTGATTTTGAATTTTCTTTTGTGTGTGGTACCAGGGATTGACCTCAGGACCCTGCATTTGCCAGGGAAGTCCTTATTCTACTGAGAAATTTCATGGCTCAACTTTGAAATCTTAAATAGATAATTATAATTAAAAAATTTGGGATGTACTCAAGCATTACTCTTATTCAAATAAATATTTCCCAGAAACCCAGAAGTTAAAAAAAAATAAGTCATGAAAAATTGTAAAGGAGTCATTTGACTACCCAAAGAGAATGAAGTTAAAGGAAACACAGAAGAGTAGACAACTTAAAGAAGGATGAAATACTCAGCAGTGAAAAAAATGTGGAAAAAGTAAAGAAAACAATGAAAATATCTATTAGAATAGGCAGGTAAGACCTTTCTGAGAAGTGTAGAGTCAGTAAATTTTAAAGTCCAGGAAATAAATTACAAGTGATATGTGTGGGGGGGGGCAGGGTGGTGGTAAGGAATTTGGAATGAGAATACACATTGATATTTTTTTGAATCTGACAAGGTTAGGCAAATAGTATTTAGAAGTTATGTTATGTTTGGAGATAATGATTTTTTTATTCACTTTTATTTTTATTTTTTATTTTATTTTTGGCAGAACAGGAGATTAAACTCAGGCCCTCGTGCTCACCAGCTTGCCAGGGAAGTGCTTATTCCACTGAGCCATCTCCCAAGCCCCTCACATTTATTTTTAATGATACAATTGAGAAGATAATGAACTAAGGTAGATAGATGATAAAGAAGGTAAAGTGACAAAATAAGAAATAATATTAGATTTATTTTACTATTTTAGGCATACTGCTAATAGAATAAAAATAAAGAAGGTTTCTTTTTTTCTGAAACAGTTTACTTCACATCTTCTTCATCCTCTCATACTTGAAGAATTCATTTGAAAAAGATAAAAAATTAAAAAGGACACATGCCTGTTGGCTCCTACAATATAATCTTTCACCTACAGGAGACAAAATGTCCAATACCCACAAATAAAGTAGGGAAACCATGTCCTTTGGCTCGTGTTCCAGAGGACTTAGCCATGCTTGCTCATCTCCCAGGAATAAAGGCATGGCTTAGGGGCCTGGTGAAAGAAAGTCGCTCAACTTACAACAGCCAGGAAGCAGAGTATAGAGGGGAAGACAGTGACAAAACATATCCTTCTGATCATACGCATCGTGACTTGCCTCCCCAAAGGTCCCACTTTCTGATAGCACATCCAGAACCTCCTGACCCAATTCTTGCTTTAAAGTCTTCCCTTTGAATATGAAAATTTTGGGAGACATTGTAAGTCAAAACCATAACAGCACCCATTGGCTCCAAAAGGCTCAAGTGTATCTCATATAAATCCATGTAATGCACATCGAAAAGTTACTAAACTATTACTAATTTTAGAATTTCTGAAAGTTCAAAATCTCCTCTGGAACACAAGGCACACTTTTAAGTGTAATTCCCTGTAAAAATTGAAACAAAAACAAAATACATTTTATAAACATTGCCAATCTAAAAAGGATGAAAGGGGAAATGAAATGGCTTGAATTAAGATGAGGATAAAAGTGTGGAAAAAATGCAACTGAAACCAAGATCCAAGGTAGGTTGTAGCAAGAAGGGGACCCCCCTAGATCTTGAGAAGGCCTGCTCAGACAGCCTTTTCAGTTGTAGCCTGCATGTCTTCTCTTGTGGGGGGTGCCACTTGCTGTATATCAATCTTCTCAGCAAACATTTGACATTCTTGGCATCTCCAAATTTTCAGGGTTTTTTTTTACTATTGACTTTCTTCTCACAGATTCATGCACTGCTAACCTCCAGGGTGCATAGCATGACTCTCAGATCTTCTTTCAAAATCTGGATGGAAACCTCTGTGACACTATAGTGCTTGTATTCTAAGTCAGGCCCAGGGCCTCTTGAACCGTATCTCTGGTACCCTCCAGCCTCTGAACGCTTACATGGTTGAGAACAGTGAGATAAATGGCATGCAACCACATACTTTAGGTGGACCTTCTTGAACAGGGGTTCAGGAAATCTCTTCTACTGTTTTACCCTACTGCCTGTGAAAGCTTGATTGACCAATTTCTGAGATATTTTCATGCACTTTTTCTACTGTCCTGATGCAAAGTATTTTGCTTCTTCTTAATGCAAATCTTTCCAACAATAGCAGTCTTAGTGTGTGGAATTTATAGAAATATACTTTCAGATGAAGCAGAAAACATTTCAAATAACTTAGCTCTGTATTTCCTCCTGCTTCTTGATATAGTTCTGGCATAAAGTATCCTGAAGCATCATGCAACACCTTGAATGTTGAGCTACCTTGAAATTTCCTGCCTCAGATCAGTTAGTACACTTCCCTTAATTGTAGTCTGCTGCAACGTTTCAAGATATGGGCAAAGTGGGAACGTATTTTTTTCCCAGAGTGTAAGACACATGGCTGCCAGTCCTGGTTCTGGTACTGTTCACATTCTCATCTGGAAGCTCAGGAGCTAGACTTTTACTGTCTGTGTCTCTATAAACATTCTTCTCTGTGCCCTAATGAGAATTACACAAGCGACTTCTGTTTATGAAATTCTAAGGTTTCTCCAACTGATAACTCCTGAACTTTCCAAATCTGTCCTACCAGCCAGTTCCAAAGATTTCTGAACCATCATCTCAAGTGTAGTCCCAGTAATGCTGCTGCGATCAGTGTCAGTTCTCTCAAATAGATATTTGATGAGAAGAATTACTGGACAGCCATATCTTATAGGAGGAGAAGTGTATGTTAGCTCATATTTGAGAAGATTTAGTCCATGGCTGTTTTTCTCCAAGGACAGAACCTATGACAATTGCTCTCTATCTGTGGTAGCTAGGAAGCAAAGAAGGAAAGGATGATCCAAAGAAAAAATTACCCCCTTCCAGATCATTCCTGCAATGAGATGCATCTTCTGATAAGACCTTGTCTCCCAAGAACCCCTGCAGCATTCCCAGCATCCAGTCACACTTCAAAACGCCTCTTGCCTGTATGGCTCCTGGGGGACACCTTAGATCTAAGCCAGTGCATCTATTCACCTTGACATGTTTCACTTTCTGTTTTATTCAGCAGTTCTACAGTGGTGCAAAAGTCATGCACCTAACAAGTGGTTTTCCTCTATTCTTTTCTTATCACCTATCAGCATAGGAATTTTTCCAGCTCCATCACAGGTGCTTGTGAGATAAGGGTTAATATGAGCAACATATACTTGCTGATGTGGTCCTGCTAGGATAATTGTGCTTGTGAATGATAAGGTTACTAATGTTTACCCCACATAGGTTAATAATTTACATGATGTCTTAACTGCTTGCATGGATTCATCTCAAAGAATAAGCTAAGGCCATAGCGCTCAAACTTCTGTAAGTATTGGAATCATCTGCAGAAAACACTAATTTCTAGGATCATGAAATTTTCTTCCTCAGATCAATTACTATAACTTCTTTAAATATAGTCTTCTGCAAAATTTCAAGACATGGGCAAAATGAAAGAAGACTTTTCCCAGAGTAAAAATACATGGCTTCCAGTCCATCTGAAACCCCATGAGATTTCTTAGTGATTTTATATTCAATTAGTCTAAGGTGGAACCTATTAATTTTTATTTTCCTAATAATTCTGATACTACTAATCTCTATCCAGGAACTAAATATGTAAGTATAGTTTTCCTGGAGCATAATGCTTACTTATATAGTAAGTATAAATGATTTGTGATTTTTCATTATTCAACTTCTGAGTTCTTTTACATGATGATGATTTGAAAGCTGTGATATTCAGTAGAAATAATTTTTCACTATTTGAATTTTCAACTTTATCTCAGTTGCCAGTATTGTATGAACTCTGCTGTGATCCACGACAATCAGTGAATGACATCACCATCAGGGTAAAAAGACCATAGTATACACTGTTCTGATGAGATTGGGTGTATTCATAGTGTTCCGAGTTGCTGAACTGTGACATTCTGTTTAGATGCTTTAAATTTGTTTTGCCTTGCAATATCTTCAACATTTTTTGGGTTTATCTGAATTTAGCTCCATTGTAAGTCATGGAGCATCTGCATAAATATAAGTCAACATTTTGATCCTTGTTAAATAATAGGTGTTAACTTGAATTTGCATTACCGTCTTTGTAGAGAGAGAGGAAAGAACATAAGTCATATGCTATTTTTCCTTCAAAAATGCTTGTTACTGAAAGGCTAGAAATCACTTAGTAATAATCTTAAACTAAACCTCTAAGGTTAAAATATGTTCTCATGGCTCTAAACATATAGCACCTTTCTGACATTTCAAATTATTGTCTTGAAATGTCTAGCAACTTTGAAACATGCCGACATTTACCTATTATAGAAAAATGAAAGTTCTAATAGAAGCTCATTTTAGAAATACCTGAGAAAATAACAGAAAATAATACACATTTTAAATGTACTTGTCTGAGAGTCTTCCAGCTTCTTGACATAGATGGAACTTACATAAATGCCTTTCTTCCTGAGCCATTGTGTTCTACATTTACGTACACGGGCATTAGTCACTAAGTAGCTTTTAGTGTTTTGTACCAACAATAAAGCTAAAGAACATTCTCTAGATGTCAAAACAGCCTTCCTATCATGAGGAAAAGAAGAGCCATTAGATAATTATACATGTTCCCTCACAAATGAAGTCCTTGGATGGAAACCATCTGGATATTTATATGTATATATTCTTGGCTGCAGGACGCATAGGACAATATATTGTGGAACAGACCTGCATACTTGATGAATGGCGAAATTCATAAAATAAGAAAAGTAAATAGAAGGCCAGGAAGATAACTCAGTGATCAAAGTGCCTGCCTGGCAAGCTCAGGGTCCCACGTTCAATCTCCAGCATCGCATGCTGTGTTGGCCCTACCCTGGGTGCTCAGAGTCAGCCACAGAAACTGGGTATGATGGGGTATGTCTGTAATCCCAGTGCTGGGGAGATTGAAATGACTAGTCTGTGGTGAGACTCTGTACCAAATATATAATTTTTTAATAAGGCAAATAGACAACATATTTCTAACGATATGTTTTCTTCTCTTTTTTTTTTTAAATTGCTATATAATTTTGTGTACAGCCTTACAAATCCTAAAACAGCCTCACATTTTTCTAGATGTATTTGAGCACTGACTTTAGCCCTTGATCTGTCCAGAGTTTACATCTAGATATTACAGGCTTTTAACTCTGATTCTAACTCTTCATCAGTGTAGACCTACCTGAAGAAATGTAACCTTTTAATGCTTTACAATTCTTGCCTGAAATATAGAATATAATACTTCTAAGGTTGTAATGAAGATTTCTGTCTAATACAGTTATGGCATCTTTGATCATTTTTAGTTGTTTCCAAGGTTTTGGCAAGTTATCCAATAAAATAAAATTGTATTTTTTCTTCATTTGGACATTTGATCCTCTTGATTTATCTTCTAATGAGAACTGAAGCTTTCATTAAACAGCATATAAGAAAAACGTGGCCTATTTGAGAAACACATGTAAGTTGTAAGTAATAATGTCTTATCTGAGCTTACTGCAATGGAGGTTCAAAAATCCTCAAAATTTCTCAAATACTAGAAGTGCTGTAGTGTCATAGTAGTGACTCATTGCAGATACCTAGATATCTTCTGAACTGAAGGTAGTCATTAGGGAGTTTTTAGGAATTTGTGTCAAATTCATGTACAGGAAGTGAAGGGCAGAGAAATGAAGATTGCCCTAAGCCACTGGTAGAGGAGATAATCAATAATGCAGTGAAACCCCCTTAAAATTGAATACTGAAATTTACTAGGACATCCTGGTAGATAAATAACAGCTCAATTGCAGGAGAAAAGGGCAGAGAACCTCTGCATTCCCTTCCACATCTCACCCTCTTTCTTTGTTTGGACATTTGGTCCTCTTGATTTATCGACTAATGAGAATTGAACTTTTCATTAAACAGCAGCTGCTGGTCAAAGCAAAGTAAATTTGAAATCAGAATTTAATGAAGATTGGACTATGAGGACTTTAATAGAAGAAGGCCTACTGTCATAAATAAGCATTGGCTCTTTGTAAGCATCATCACTTAAATTGTAAAGAGATAAAAATCTAGTTCACTTCTTCTAGAAGTCAATTTCTCACAGATGAATGTGGATGTGTTTGAAATTCAGATCAAACTTTCATTAATTTACATATTTTCCACATTGCCAATAATTTATTTTAAAATGACTAAAAAAAATGAATTTGTTTATAAGTTATGAATGCTAATATAATGAAGTGGTCACACTGTAACCAGCACATGTGTGTTTACTTGTCTAAGTGATGGTTAAATAACTGTAAAATTTCTCCCAATATTTGTTTTTGTTTTTTTCTTGGCGACACCAGGGATTGAACCCCGGACCTTGCACTTGCCAGACAAGCACTGTATTCTATTGAGCCATCTCCCCAGCTCCTCAATATTTGTTTAATTGATCACCTTTATTTTCTTATGTGAAGTATATCTCTCTTAAAGGAGAAGACTAATGAATTTTAGTAACATTTTTAGATGCTAGTCTTTTGTCAGACATATGGTTTAAGGCTAATTATCCACTCTGAAACTTTCTGATTCTATGAAAATACAATTTAATAAATCCCAGTTATCAATTGTCTAACTTATAAATCACTAATTTGGGGTCAAAACTAACAAATCTTTGCCTCATCTTAGATCAAAGTGAATTTGGAAATGGAAAATAAGCACACAAAAAGAGGTTCAACAATATTACTCATTACCAGTATGCAAATTAAAATCAAGTGAGGGCTAGCGAGATAGCTCAGTGGTCTAAAGCACCTGCTTAGGCAAGCTTAGATAGGCATGGAGGACTGTGGTTCAATCCCAGGCACCGCAGCTGGCTCAAGGCAGGCTGAGCCAGCAAAAAGAAAATAATAATAATAATAATAATAATTAATAATAATAAAATTTAAAAATTAAAATAAAATCAAGTGAGATACAACTGCATGCATATGAGAATATCAAAACATAATGCTGACAAAGATGTGGAGATTCTAGATCGCTCACACATGGAAACTGCATTTCAAATTATCTTTGAAGATTATTTGGCAGTTCCTTTAAAAACTAAATATGGAACTATCAAATAAAATAGAATTATATTCACTGGCATTTATCTTTGAAAGATGATGCATATGTTCACACAAATATTGAGCATAAATATTCATTGCATACTTCTGCATGATAACCCACAATGGAAGTAACACAGATGCCCTTCCCGTGAGTGATTCGTTAAGCAATCTGTAGTATAGATTACTTCTAAGAACTAAGGGGAAATGAACAATTGAAACACACAACAGTCTAGACAAATCTTCATGCGATTACTCTGAAAATAATTGAAGTTCAGGAGATAGATGTTTGCAAAGTTCAGGAGATAGATAGAAGGAGATTAAAAAATGGACAGGAGAAGATTAAGAGGGAATTAAGGCACAGTGCATATGTGCACCAACTCTTATAGGAGGTATGATGGTTATGCACTACAACCATGTGCTGAGAAATACACACAAACTTAAAAATCATAGATTGTATTTTTTCACTATACTTTTCTTCAAATACAAAAATGAAGGAATAGATGACAGATAAAATAGTGTTGAGTATTTCTCTTAGTAGAGAAAATATTGTGTTTCTTGATTATGAATTCAATGTTTTGGATAAAATATTGTCTTACCTTTTTATAGATAATATCTTTGGAGTAATTTGGACAATGAAATATCTAGCTAATACTTATTGTAACTGCATGTAGAGCTACACTTACTTTAAAATGTTTAGTTTTAAAACTAAACCACTCTTCCCTAAAATACAAAAAAAAAGTACATAAGTATATACATGTGTAATAGCTGAAATATTTACTTATTACTTCTACTTTCCTAAAAGTATTTTTATTAAAGAAATTCTAAGAACCTTTGGAAATACTAAAAATTGATGTATATTTTCTATTCTCACAACATTTCCACTCCAATGAAAACTATCATATAATAGCAAATACAATGAGAGAATGCACAATTATATATATATAGTGTTTTAAATATGTATACATGTATTTAAAGCATATTTATACATATAAAGCATAGTTTAATATTTAAACTAAGTTTTCAGAAAATAATGAAAAACTTTTAAGTTTTGATAAGCAATTAGCCATAACATTAATGTTTTAGCAATGTCATAGGATTATTTTCTGAAAACTTAGTTTAAATAGTAAGTTATGCTTTATATGCATAAGTATGCTTTAAAAGGCTCCAGTCAACAACTTCTCTGGATAACCCACTACTATTGTGGACTGCTGGACTGTGTTGGAGTGTTTTGCTGAATTCAAACTCCTATAATATTTAAATTCCAATAGAATACCCACCTCTGACTAGATTAACCAAAAAAAAGGGACACAAAGGAAGAACCATTTTGTATTTGTACAGTCAGGAGAGATATGCAGCTGGTTTTGCTTACTTCTATAAGAAGAAAATTGGTAATCACAATGTTTGGACAGCATGACCTGTCTGCTTCTTGTACTATGGATAACCACTGGGAAGATAACAATGTACAATGTGTTAATTATTGAAACTGTCTATTAAAAACATTAAAAAAACAAACAGGTTAGTAGGACAGTTACAATAATTGATTCATTGTATATGGTTGTCTTTTATAGTGATTTTTCATAATGCAAGATGCAGGCATGATATCTTCTCTAAGCACTCTTGGCACAAATCTTTCTTCTCATTGAATTGGTAGAAAGTGGCTGTATATCTGTGTTGGCAATTTTGTATATATGTATATATATATTATATTACTACAAAATGGTCCTTCATTTATTTATTTTTTATTTATAGACATTTGAAATTTTATTTAAAGCAAAAGCACATTACAACCATGAACACTGTTACAGTTAGAGGCACTCTTCATTCAACACAATGATACCTGTTCACATAGAATGCTCACAAGGTTTCCCACTGTTAATCTTACTTAAACAACCATCTTTAAAAGAAAGAGGGGCCAGGGAGATGGTTCAGTGGAATAAGTACTTCCCTGGCAAGCGCAAGTGCCTGAGTTCAATCCCCAGTACAGCCAAAAAGTAAAATAAATAAATAAATAAAAGAAGAAAACAAAATCTCAGCACTCTACCATTCAACTTGTTTTAATGTTTCTTCATGAATGGTGAAAAATACTAAAGTACAGACAAGGAATAATCATAATGCTGTGGACAACATTCTAAATATGGAATGATAAATTTAAAACATTTCCTGGCTTAAAAATAAATCTGGTAGTCAATGTTAAAAAAAAAAAAAAGGAGGACTGGGGATTTAGTTCAGTGGCACAGTGACTATCTGGCAATAAGAGGTCCTGAGTTCGGTTCCTGATATCAAAAAAAGAAAAAAAAAGGAAATTCTTAATTTTGGGGCTGGGACTATGGCTCAGGGTCGTAAACACCTTCCTGGCAAGCACAAGGTCATGAGTTCAATGCTCAGTGTCAAACAAACAAACAAATAAAAAAAAAAAAAAACATTGATTAAGGTTTAGTGAAAGGAAGGGTTAATATTTAATTGCTGGATCAATCTCGCATGCCTACCTCTGGAAATCTGAGCAACAGATTTGACGATGACAATACATAACATAACAGCCATTGCTAATTTTCTGTTCTTGTTGTGAAATTCTGTACCATTTTTATTTCTCTTTGTTCTTATCAATTGTTTTTCTTTATTCTCTTTAAAATTAAAATAAGATAAATAATTCACTTGTTTTTATTGTTTAAGTATATTGTCAGAACTTCTAAAATAACGTACTCGTCTTTCATGAAAGATTCATGTTTTTGAAATTTTCTGTCATGAATTCTCACTGCATCTCAAGAGAAAAATAATTTATTATATTGTCAGTAATTTTTAGGTCAATATATATGGTTTCTAATATAACTTACCACATGTTTCTACTTTAATAATTATGTTATGTAAGCTATGCTAAAGTTTATTCAATTTCTTTGTGTTGGGAGCATTTCATTATTTCTTCTAACAAAAAAATAGCAGCACTGCAAATGCATTATCTTGTGATAACTTTCACTTTCCAATAAAAAATCTCTTCTTTATTATGATTATTCACTTATACTTTACAAATAATTACATTGCATTGTGTCTCTATAAACCACAGAATGGTCAGTCACACCAGAAATCATATTATCCACACTCTCAAATCTCCAATAATGGGTGAAAAATGTGAGAATATCGTGTTGTGGAGATTTCTCCTCTATTCAGTATATAACAAGTAGATAATTCTGTAGTTTGAACAGATACCTTCTCTTTAATAAAAATTACATGAGCTGTTTTCCTCTGATGTCATATATGTGGAAGTAATAAGTAATTTAGCTTTGGTTGAAAAGTATACATTGTTTCTTTTCTTATAAATATTAATTCTGACATTCCTTTGTCTTTTAATCTCTCAGAAATGAAATCTGTGGAACTCAAGCTGTGATTAACAAGTAAATGAAATGAAACTAGAGGAATGTAACATTGAAGATGGTTAAGGTAAAATCATCATCATTGAAAAATATTCAGATGTTCTCCATAGCCCCAGTAATGAGGCTACATATAAACCTAGAAAAACGATCTTCATTTTTCAACAAGGAAGTTTGGACAGTCATTAGGTAACTCATCCAAAGGCATAGGCATTCTAGGTTGTGAAATCAAAAGCTGAATTTAGGTAGAATGACTAATAATCTACTTATGTAAATGGCAGGTATGTGGGCCTGCTTCAGACTATGCCAATTTAATCATGATCAATACGATTTGGTCTATTTATCAAAAATAAAGAAGTCTGATATAAACAGAATCTGCTGTACATAGAATCATCCCTGTATATCAGAAGCAGGTAAAAGATCTAAAATGTAGGAGGTAAAAAAGCCAGTGAATGTTAGTATGAAACTAGCAGTTTATTATTATTATTATTATTATTATTATCAGCAGCAGCAGCAGCATTATCATTATTATTATTGTTGTCATTGTTGTTGTTGTATTTACTACAAAGTCTACAGGGTCTCACCATATAGACCGGACTCACAGCGACTATCCTGTTTTCAGCCTCCCCAGTGCTGGTATTACAGGTGTACGCCACCACACCCAGTCTCAATTGCCATCTCAGCGCACCCCAGGGGCAGGGCCAGCACAGCACATCCAAAATCAAATGCCAGCCACTGCACTCAGCCTAAGCAGGTGCTTTAGTCCTTTGAGCTATCTCTAGCTTGCTGTAATTTATGTTATAGTTAAATAACAGTAACTAACATTATAACTCACATTAGTTGCATATTTAATATACCAAGTACTATTCTAAGTGTCACATCTATCTTGCCTAGCATCAAATTATCCTATCAGGTGAATATTATTATTGTAAAGTAAGTTCCACTTTTCTGACAAAGAAACTGAACATTGAGAAAAAGAAAGTATACATTAAAGACCACTGTGTGTCTTAAATATTATATTATGTGGTCGCAGAAAAAGATGCTTTGAACTTGCACCTAGAGTTAATCACAAATGCTTTGAAGAATGTTGTCGTGCAACTCTAGGGCGATAGGAGGGAACTCTGAGAGCTGCCTGCCATGAGCTCAGCAGCATGGTATTTCCCTGAGATCAAAGCCAGATCCTCACTCTCTTACATCAGGTAACAGATGGACAATTTGACTCGCAGTGGTGTGATCACCATAGCCTGCTGCGAATTCATCCTAATTCACTTGATCACAGAGAAGAAAAAGGAAGAATGCCGTAATACTACTTAGAGCACTATCTGTCTACAAATCAACGTACATCCACCACTATAAGCCATCAGGAAGTTGCTTGATGGAAATGGAATGACTATAGGTACACATGGCTAGTTACAGAAATTCTTAGGCCATAAGAATGCAGAGGCAATGCCTTTGCCATCCGTTATAACAACATTGGGAGTTGGTAACCAATTTGACCATCTTCCCACATTTAAACTCTAGCCCTTAGTCACTGTTTTGTGTGCTAGTGAACTTCAGTACTGGCATTCATTTAAGTAAATTCAGACTATAATATGATGTGGGATAATGTGCCAGGGAGATAGCCCAGTGCACTAAGCTTCTGCTCAGGCAAGTTCAGGGACCTGGGTTCAATCCTGGGGACTGCATACTGCACCAGCCCCGCCTCTGGGTGAGCTGAGCCAGCCACTGAGACTAGAAGTGGTGGCACATGACTGTAATCCCATCACTGGGGAGGCTAAAAATGGGGGAATCACTACAAGCCCAAGCTTCACAGTGAGACCCTGTACCAAACACATAAAAAACCAAACGCAAATTAATATGTAATTTTTATTAAATAGGGGTATTTTCTTTATTCTTTATACATGGGTTTAATTAGTTGAATTCATAGAAGACAATATTTTTCCCATTAAAATATTCCTTAACATACTATATCCTACTTACAAGAGAGGTAAGAATGGAAAAAGATAACTATTACATTTAAGAATGAATTCTCAAAGGTTACTATAAGCAATAGTATACAGAGGATTTAAGCTGGCACCTATATATTTGTTTTTAATAAGTACTCTACACAATAATTTTTATTCTGTGGTGCTTGAAACATTCAGCTAGCTCCCAACTGTTCAGATCTGAACTGCTATTCTCATTTGTCAAATATTTAAGCATCACTTTAACAAAGAAATAGTTTCTCCATTGGCTATCAGAAGCAGGTGTGTGGTGCTTCAGTGTAGGGTTGAGCAGTCTCAGGTTCCAAGTGGCCTGATGGTTAGGCCATAAATTGATACTCAAAATGCAAGCTAGGTCTGGTTTTCATACATTCAGTATGCAGACTGGAAAGGCACCTATATAAAGATACTATAGTTACAATGTAGAAATGGTCAATGTTTTAATTTGCATGGAGGAATAGTGTTAGCTACAGAGAGAAAAACAAGGGTTGTACAGTCAGGTGCCATGAGGGAAACAGATTTTTCAATACCTAAAAAGACTATTTTTTACTTAGTACTGCAGGGATAGTTGATCCTGAGCAAGATGTTCCTACTTTTTGATTTAATTAGTCATAATGTAATTGGATAAGAACCAACTGCTTTGCCTTACTTCAATGGGGAAGGCTCACTGGGTGTACAGTGACACATCCAGCTACCTGTTTTCTCTGGTAGACCTGGAAATTGAAGACTGACCGTATTGGAATTCTCCACAAATTTCTGACTTCTACTCCTAAGATTATTATTTTTTTTGTGTGTGTGTGTGTGTGTGGTACAGGGGATTGAACTCAGACTCTTATGCTCGCCAGGCAAGCACTTATCTACTGAGATATTTCCCAGTCCCTCTACTCCTGACTTTTAGTAAAGTAAAATATTTTGACAGTTTAACAATAGCTTAATATTCTTCTCGGTTTTAGGAAAGATTAGTCAAAATTAATGTCTTGTGCTATCATTTCTTAAATAGCTATGAATAGAGTTCTTGTTTTGATTAGAGTTCTTTTAAATCAGCCTCTTCTCTCAATATATGATATACTTATGAAGATAATTATGTGGAAATTGTTACTACTTTTATTCCACAAAATAAAATAAATCTGGTCACTTGTAATAAAACCACTAATGAGACTGAAAGTGAGAGAAATAATTTAGTGAAGAGATTGAAATCAGTTTCCCTCAAAAAGCCCAGGCAAAATTACCCCTCAGTTTGTGTTCAGTCCAATATAGTAAAATTTTAGGGTTTAAATGTTGTATTTATGTTCTCACATACTGTTATCAAACTACATTTTTACCAATGTAGAGTTAATTAGAATTTTGATCTACTTTTTTTCTACATCTGTTATTGAACTTGTAACTCAATCAGGGAAAAGAACATGCTTTAGTTTTCACCCGAGCTGGGTTTTTGTTTTTTTTTTTTTTTTTTTCATTATTTTGGTTCTTTTACTAATCTAAGAAAAGTGTGGGTTCCTACAAATAGTTTTGCTCTCATTCTGTTTGCTTCCTTACATTCTTGTACTGACTTTCTTTTCTGTGGAGTACATTCTGCTCTGATCTTTTATTTCTCAACAGTAGTTAACTAGATGACAACTGGAAAGAGAAGAACATAATTTGTAGCTACTTCTGTGTTTGAGGGTTTGCATCCAGCAGTTCTCCCACTGCTGCAATTGGGCAAAAGATTCCCTATGACTTCTAGGTTTGTATTAGCAGGATTCAAGGAAAAAAAAGGGGGTTTGCCAAAAGTCTGTTACTTGAACTGATCAGTAAATCATGGCACAATTTTGCCTGGTGATTATGTCCTCTTGTTGATGACAACATAGGGATCAATGTTTTATATTTATTGAGGTTGACATTCAAACTCCAGCAAACACAGATATGTTGAACTTGAGTCAGAGCTTTATGTATTTTAATCCAAAAAGAACTCTGTGCTTAACAAGAACATATTATGAAATGAAAGTCTAAATTTCTTTATGATTTTATGAGAAAGGGCTAGGAATTAATATTATATTAGATTTCTGATAAGGGCACAGTATTAATTTATTTGCATTAATTCAGTGGCTAGTCACCTGTGGTAAAGCCTAATATGAGTTACTGATTAATCATATGTGCTTTCATAGCAAATGATGAGTTTAAATATTTATTTTTCTATTTACTGGCTTTGTGCCTTGCCTAACTTAAACTACCTCAGTTTTTATGATTTAAAAACAATACGAAGAATCAACAAATAAGATTATATCACTTTAAGTTAAAAAAGCTTCACCATAGTAAACATGATAAACAGAGTGAAGAAACAACCCCCAAAAAATGAGGGGGAGGATGCCAGCTACTTTTCTGGTATAGTATCCAGCATATATAACGAACATAAAAATATTATTTTCAAAAGTCAAATGACCATGAGGGGCCAGGGAGATGGCTCAGTAGAATAAGCACTTGCCTGGCAAGCACAAGGGTCTGAGTTCAATCCCCAGTTCTTCAAAAAAGAAAAAAAAAAAAGTGATCCTGTTAAAAAATAGGCAAAAGAACTGAACAGATATTTCTCAAAAGAAATACGTATGGAAAATAAGTACACAAAAATTTTCTTTATCTTTAACCATCAGGGAATGCAAAACAAAACAACTCTGGGATTCCACTTTAGCAGAGGCAGAGTAGCTATTGTCAAAAATGTAACAAACAACAATCGCTGGTGAGGAGAAAAACAAACTGTCTATATTGTTGGTGGAAATATGAGTAAGTACATACACTATGGAAATCAGTATGGAGCTTTCTGAGAAAATCAAAAATACAAATTCTGTTTGATCCACACTGTAGTGATGCATGTGTAATGTGTTCCAACTGTACAATTCATAATAGTTACACTCTAGAAAAAACCTACACAATAACAATCAACAGAAAAATTGATATGTGTGTGTATATATATATATATATACATATATACTTAAATATATCTATATTTTTATGGGAAAAGGGTTGGATATTGGGGGCATAATGTTAACTGAAATGGGTCATACAGAAAGTTAAATATCCCATGGTTTTCCTTTGTGAGAAAGCTTATTTGTCAACAAATAAACAGTAAATTAAAATGAGATGATAAGAAACTGAAAGGCAGCCTTACTAGCAACTGAGGAAAGGATGGGGACTGAGTGTAAGGAGGACAAAGCGATCAAAAATGATCAAGACATGCTATGTACACATGCCAGTTTCTCAAAATGAACACAAATATATTACATTACAAATGTAGACTGAGAAAAATCAAACTTTTCACTTTCAGCTTAGAAAAAACTATACTACAGGATTAAGTACTCCTTAAAAATCAATACAGTGTACTAAAAGAATAGGACAAAGCATGTGAAGGCTCAAGGTTTTCTTCATGTAGGATTTCCAGTCACCCAAAATGAAGAGTTTTCAAAGAAACAGTGAGCGTATTTGAACATTAGAAGGAGCAACACACGTTTGGCAGTCTCAGACGCTCTCAGGGTATTTTACGTGGAAATGACTGACATTCGTCCTCCTCCTTCACAAGGAATTATAGTATGAATAGATTTATGAGGGCAGGCCAAATAGCTCAGCGGTTTAAAATGCCCACAAGCAGGCTCAGGGGCCAGGGGTTCGATCTCCGGGTCCACCGTGCCAGCCCCGCCTCTGGGATGTGCTGAGAAGGCAATTGAGATGGGTTGTGGTGGCACGTGCCTGTAATCCCAGCTCTTGGTAGTTGGTAAACAGGCAGATCACGACAAGTCCGCTCTCGTAGTTAGACCCTGAGCACCCTGTATAGCCTTCCTTAAATTTTTTTTTTAAATAGACTTATTAAGACTTCCTACTAGAAGCCAAATAAGTTAAATTTTCCAATTAACCTTTTGTTTTCTCTCCAAGGATTCTTTTAGTCACATCTTGTCTTTAATTTCTGCTCCCCTCTGTATGACTTCACTCACCCTGTTCTTCCTCCTCTCGGTGGTATCCTTTTGGAAATCTAACTTAAACACAGAGAGCTTGCCTGTATTTTTAATATAAGCAGTGGCTCAAAGTTCCATAATTCAATTATTTTGCTAGAATTATAATATATAATTAGAATGGATAATAAGAATTAACTACAGCTAAGATATTAGCAAAAGATGTTGAACAAGGACTAAATTGCCCTTACACCATTAGTATCTTTCTTTTACATTTCATTTAAATATTGGAAATATAAAACAAACCGTTTCAAAATAAGCTAAACATTATACTTTATAATTAAATTTTTAAAAGTTTATAACAAACTATACTTAAATAAATTTTATTTGAGGCTTGAAAACAAGAAAATCAGAATAATTTTTGTTCATGAACAAATTTTCCAATTATATATAACTTAAAATGCAATCTTGAACTGCAGGTTAACTATTAGGCTAGAACTGGATTTAATGACCAAAAACTAATATTTTATTTATAAACTACTAAAGGAATACGAACTTCTTTACCACAGTGTTTATTTATTTATTTTTTGTTTGTTTGCTTTACTTTCTTTCTCCAAAAATAAGTGACTCTTATTTTGGATGTATTTGGTTTCTTCATTTATATGAATGTTTTCATATACAGTAGTGAAGCAGTGTCATTAAAAGGTTGTGTACTGTGGTGAATTTTCACAAATAAATTCGGACATTGGAATCTATGGGACCTTGGTCAAATTGCTAATAAACTTCTATCTTGATTTTCTAGTCTGACAATTATGATATAAAAATATAATATTTATTTTATGGAATTAAATTCATGATGAACTAAATTCTATATCAAGCACCATTTACTGGCTTAATTAATGACAAACACTCAAAACTTGCTAGCAATTATTATAATAATTCAATTGCAGCCACTTTTAAATGGTTCATTAGAGTTATTGAAAGAGTGAAGAAATAAATGTTTACATATAATTTTCAAAATGTTGAAACACTGTATCAATAAGTAAAATATATGGAGCAACTTTCCTGCAGAATACTAATAAGCAAATATTCAAATATTCATGGACAAGAAGATTTTCTAAACGTTTAAAGGAATGATATGCAATAATGTTATCTTGCTTGTGGACTCTGTAAAGAGAAGATGGCCATTTGATACATTTTGTTTTTAATTTATACAGGGAATAAGGAAATTGGAGGGAAATACTGAGAAATTCCATCATGAGAATGTTCATACATTTTTGGGACCCAAGTCTAAAGATATTTTAGCTGTGCAAACCATCTGAGAGACTAGTAGTAACAACTCTACAATCTTGTCCCCTCTCTCCATAAGGACATCATTCATTTTAATTGATAATTTAAATAATGAACATATTTTTTCCATCTGTGTCTAGAAAAATATAAGAAACCCAAGAACAATCAAGTGATACTGTTTGAGTGCATAGACTTATTAAAAAAATTTCACTATTTGAAGCAATAAAGGTAACACTACCAAAGGTAATTTTAAATAGTAAATCATCAAGAATTCAGCTCAAATTGTCAGTAAACAAAGAGATGATGTTATAATATTATGTATGATGATAAAATAAAATAAGGTCAAAATTCTCTAAGGTTTTTCAGTGTCTGACCAATATCACTTAACAAATATACATGTAACTGAAGTCTTCTATATCCCCACAAAAACTATTTAACATCTAGTGTTGCAGTCTCTCTAGGGCCTGAACCCATTGCTCATCTTCCAATTGAATTATCTTTTCCAAGACTCACGTATTTGTCAAGGGAAATATACTCCAGTGAAGCAGAAATTTTTTACTCTTTTCTAAAATTAGCTTTTGAAATTATTCAGTATTTACTAATGTAAAATTTCAATAGTGTTCATATTAACAGAAAAATACAATTTGACAAGTAATTAATCTTCAGACTTTCTCAAAACACAATAAAGAAGGAAAAGTTAGAACTCTATAGAGCAAAACCTCTAAGGGCTTATTTATTTTCCTTCTGTAAGAGAGAAAGAATTTGGGAAAATATTTTTGTGTATGTAGACATATATTTGGAGAAATGGACAGAGACAGAGAGGAGTTATATTTAGTCAATGGAATCAGTAAACTGGGGCATTTGAAAATTCTTCAGTTGCTATTGTAGTTGCTATTTGGATAAAAAGTATTGCTTATTAATTTCCAAGGTAAAAACACAGAGACACTCCCACATGTATTAAAAGTTATCCTCTTAATAAAAGACAACCTTCTCATGAATGTTTATTTCACTATTATAAATAATTATATACAAAATAAAATAACACATGTTAAAAGTTGTTTTAAAAGTTTATATTAATTTCTTTTTTAATAAAAATTATGCCAGGTAGAGAAATAAAGAGTTAAATAACTATTCACCTTATCCTTTTAATTTTTAGGGAAAAATTAAGGTGTGTTGGAAGGCAATATTAATGTTTAATTGTTTGATCAGTCTTGCATGTCCATGTCTGGTAATTCAAGCAACAAATTTGATGATAGCAATATGTAATATAATAACTACTGTTAATTATATTACATTCTTGCTTTGAAATTCTCTGCCATTTAATTGTATTATGTTGCTCTGTTGTTGTCTCTGTTCTACTCATTTATTTTTTTCTCTTCAAAATAAATGAAGGAGAAGAACAAAAAGAACAAGAAGAAGTTCTTTGCCAAATGTTTAAAACATGAAGAATTAATATAGTACCTTGTCTGGGAACTAATATGGTAACTGAAATAACTATACTTGTGAAGGCTTTACCTCAGCCTCAAGAGCTAACATAATTCTAGTTATCTCTATCTTAGACCTAGTAATTCTTTAATTCCAAGATATCAGGGAGAACAATATATATGATAATTGTTTTTAGGATGACCAAGGGCAGAGCTTACCAATCACATAAAGTTCCAATCACATAAAGTGGTTCCAATTCTTTGTCCTTGACACTTTTATTGAGTATGGACCAACCCTTTCCCAGTCCTCCAGTTAGACATTCACAGAAGTTAGCAAAAAGGACATATGGTAACATTAATAAAAGAAATTTATCCAACAAGCCTGTTTCCAAATGCATTTAAAGAATTCATAAATATTTCTCTTTGCAGTAAAAGAAACAATTAAATCATCCTCCAGAAAACGTGTGTGTGTGTGTATGTGTGTGTGTCCATGTGTATGTCTGTGTGTGTGTGTGTGTGTGTGTGTGTAGGGGAGAGAGAGAGAGATAGAGAAAGATAACATAAATTCCTAGTACTATGATTTTTAATTTTATGAAATAAAGAACTGTACCTAGGATACTATATCTTCTATTAAATCACTTGTTTTAACAAGAAAACATATAGACACCTAATAAATATTAATAATTCAACAAAATTATATTTTTCACGTAGAATTTGTGGTGTGGCGTGCAAGAAGCCAATGAAGCAGAACTTGGATGAGACAAACCTTAGTCTTTAATGAATATATGTCTATAATTTATCCTCATTACTTGTGCCCTAAATGTAAAGACACCTTTGTGTTCTGATGTAGATATGCTCTACAAGACAAAAAAGACACAGATTGTTTCTTTTTAAATGTAATTTAATTTTATTTTAAAGAGCAAAATAGCTCGATCCCGCCCGCACCCGCCCAGCCCCAGAGACCTCTCCAGACAGCAAGACCAATGCCAGCAGTCTACCCGATCCCGCCCATGCTGCCCAGCAAGAGACGAGCCTGAGACAGTAGCTGACTCCAGTGGCCTCCTGGATCCCGCGCCAAGCTCTCACAGCGAGAGCAAATTTGCACAACTCACCAGGCTTCCCAGATCAGTGAGAGTGTGGTGAGTCTGAGGGAGAGCCATTGGCTTCATCCCATGCGCGCTACCCGGATCCCTGCCCCCAGCCCCTCCAAGCCAGTGACTGGTCTGAAACCTCAGGACCCACTCACCAACACCTCCCCGGATCCCCTGACCTAAAGCCCGTTGATCGAGTAGGAATTTCCCCGGTTCTCTGGGCATCAAAGTTCACCGAGCATAGAACTCCAGGCCCACTGTTCCGGGAGACATTTCCCAGGGATTACCTGCCCCCAACCCCCCTGGCCCAGTGACAGCTCCAGGCACATTGTGCCAGAGAAACATTTCCAGGTCCCACCCCACAGCCCCAGACCCAGTGCAGGTCGGCCTGGAGTGAGAACTCCAAGCCTGCCACGCCGGAGGGACATTTCTCAACAATCCTCTGTCCCACGCCACGGACTGAAACCCAGCACAGCCTGGCCAGTGAGTGAGGGCTCCAGGCCCACTGCACCAGAGGGACC
>PVKA01034064.1:0-23797 GCA_004027165.1 Ctenomys sociabilis | reverse complement strand
TCTCTCTCTCTCTCTCTCTCTCTCTCTGTCTCTCTCTCTCTCTCCTTCTCTCTCTCTCTCTCTCTCTCCCTAGATCACAAGCAGAAGGACCCAGCATGCGCCCTCGCACACTCGGTGAGACCGCATGCAAGCACAGAGCTGCCTGGCTGTGTGAACTGGACCCTCTGTTAGCCCCACCTCACATTCTCTGGCTGCTCAATCTCTGATGCCACCTGTGTTATCTTGCTGCCTTTTTTAAAATTTCATTTCTTTTGTCTACATTTTTCCTTGAGATTGTTCCCAGGGGAACTTCTCTAGTAAAGCTTTAATTCCTTCCGATCAGGAGTAGCCAGGAGACCTAGGGAGGCCCCTATTCTATTCTCCTCCTGGCTACAGACCCCTGAACGTACAACATCAGGCATCTTACTTAGACTGCCAAATAATTCTGGTTTTAAAATATTTTAATAAAATTACATATACTACTTTACCTCAACATTAGACTTGCCCAGAGTTTATCTTTGTTCTGTGTTCAAAGGTACCAGTAACTCCCCATTAGTAATCATGCTGATGTGAAACATTTATTAGCTGCTCCCTCACCTGTCTCAAACTACCACCCTGTCTTCCTTTGTTTTATTTCTGACTATGCCGTGGGAGTAAGCTATGCCACACTACTTGCTGTTCTTCCAAGTTCAACTTCTGCTTTGTTCCCTTGATGCACTTACCTTATCAAGAAAGCTTCCACCACCATTTCTGTAAACCTCAGATCCTAGAGTTAGGACTTGCCAGCTTAAGATCTAAGCTTTATCATTGACTAGCTGTATGGGGAAGTCTCTCATATCTCTCTAAGCATTACCTTGTGCTGCTGTTTAACTAATAATGGCACCTACATGTTCTTAGATTGGTTGTAAAGATGGAAAGAGAGGGCTGGGGAGATGGCTCAGTGGAATAAGTGCTTCCCTGGCAAGTGCAAGGGCTTGAGTTCAATTCTCGGTTCTGAAGATGGAAAGAGACAAATCTTATGTATACTACACAGGGCTGACTAATTCATATATAAGGGCTCAATTATCACCATCTCTGTGTGGATCTATTCACTTAACCCTCATCCATATATCCCAGTGTCTGTCTAATGCACCATCATTATCTACCAGTTCTTGGCAAATGTTTGTTGAATCAATCACTTGAAGAAAATATGATACAAAAATAGTCAACAACCCTGAATTTTACAGTAATGCTAGATCAAATCCACAAATGTATGTTCTAGATCCATGTTACCTCTCAGATCAGCACAGGCTGCTTCATTTGTGTTTGCATCTGGGTGCTGTGACAGATCAGAGTGGAAGGAAGCACTAGTAGGAAGATCTTTGAGGGGTTTCTGAGCAGATCTCTGCACATAGGAAGTATATGGTTTGATCTCCCCTGGACATTGCAGGAGGAAATCCCAAGCCTCAACTAGGGTTGCAGCTCTGACCTCAGGCAGAATTAGTGGAGGAGCTCCTTTTCAATATCCGACTTACCCTGGACTCAAGTTTGGGTGTTGTTGGAGAATTTCCCGAAATCTCTGTTTTCCCTTTCCCAATACATCCCAAATCAGCCCTTTAGGACACAGTTACTCTGAGAAGTCTTTCATGCCTCTGCCCAGGCTGGAACAAAATGTTCCCTTCAGTGTTCTCAAAACACATCTTCCAACATAGCTCCAATGGTGCTATTTTGAAATATTGTACTTCTCTACTCTCTTCCAGTCTGGGCTCCTTAAGCCAGGATGCTGTGCATGGCTGCCTGCCCAGCATTTAGCACAGAGCTTGGCACATAACAGACAGTAAAGGACCATTAGTGGAATTGGCAACGGTTGGTGACAGGCACACAGGCAATGTCCCCGGATGGTGATGGTGACGTTGATGATAAGCTTACGTCAGTACAGCCAATACAGCTTGGCCAAGTTTAATTAGAAGCATCCAAGCTGAAGCCATCTTGGGAAAAACAAAGCCAGAATGAGCACCAAGCACCTGGCCGGTAGAGGAAGAAGAGAGTAGATGTCAACTTGCCATCTCTGCGGGCCAACCTGGTGGGGACTGGTGCTGCCTCCAGAGTCTGACAACTGGCAAATGTTCACTGATGTATCTGTGCACTGGGAACATCACCGTGGTACTGGACCACTTCAGAGCCATTTGCAAACAGATGACACTCAAGGTTCCATACTTCCATAGAACTGGGAGCAAGTCCACAGCTTAATATGAGAGCAGTGTGTTTCCTTTTGTTCCTCTTTCTTCTCAGTAAAACTTACTGCTCCTCCAATCAGACATGTATATAGCTCTGGGGCCTGGCAAACTTAGGGAACATAAACTTTGCAGAAAATTGTTTAAACAGGAAAGTCAGCAAGCTTTCCAACAGGTTCTCCACATTTGTAGTACTGTGAGAAATGGGAATTTATCTGGAGCAAGTCCAGGGAAAGAATTCCAAATGACCTGGAAAGAATCCTAAATGAAAAGGGACATAGACCCTCAGAGCCCCAGCACCCCTGCAGGGGGGCAACACAAGAAAAAACAAAAGCAGGGGAAGGGGACTTAAGGCAAATTCAAGCTTAGAACTCTGCCCTGCTTCTTGCAGCGAGTGTGGTGCTGAGCATGTTAGCTGGGCTCAGGCCTCGTGTGTGCTGAAATCTTGTAAAATGTAGGTGAGGGCACGTGGTCCCTGTTGTCACATGGATGAGCTCTTGGCCACCTCAGTTTCCTGGCCCACAGCATCACATGTTCTGTCAACAGTGGTCAAGAGAATAAGCATCTAGCCTCAGCTTTCCTCTCCTCCCTCTCAACCTTATGCTGCTGTAAGCTTTCTGTTAATTTGTTGGATTTATCCAGATCTTTTACCAACCTTCCTTCTCAAGAAGCCTTCTCACTTTGCCAAAGGAACTCAGCTTATTCATCTGACTCCTTTACACATGTACAAGAACAAGTATGGCTCTCTGCCCAGTAAGTGCATGGTTTCTCTCTTTTAAAGGCAGAACCTCACTGGATTAAAAGTAAACGACTCCTGGAATCCTCCAGGAAACTCAGATTCCTGAGTGACCCGATTCTGATGACCGTTAGGTCTTGGGCCTCTGAGTCTTGGCTCACTTGAGTCCTCATCCACAGGAAAATCCCTGCTCCCAAGCCCACAGCCTCCACTGAAGTAACCTGAGATGTCTCTCTAGCATCTCTACCTGAGGTGTTCGAAGAGGACTGGGTGGAAGTCCCTTCCTCAGCCGCAAGGCCCAGTGACAGGTCTGGAGGCAGTCTCTCTTCAGGCCATTTGTTCCCTTCCAGAAACTACTGAGCCTCTCCTCAGTGAGCTCTGTAACTCCAAGATCAATCACTTCTTAACTCTGACTAACAGACTGTAGGCTAAGGCCAGAGAGGACCACATGGACTGGGAGTGAATGTGCTCCAGACTCCTTCCCAGCTGTGCTGAATCAACCCAAGGCACTGGCTCTTTGCTAGTGTAGACTTCAGAGGCAGGCCTGATAGCTACACACCAGCTGTAGCTCTGTCTGATTTTGCTTTGTTGTGTTTCATATTTGTCCCTCAGAGTCTTAGAACCTGTACCTATGTTTCTGTATCTATAAGAATCTGACAGTTGCTGGTCCAGGGCAGAGCACATAGTAGGCATCAATGGATTTGTAAATTGAGGTTGACCAATAGTCATTTTCTTCCTGAGATATGATGGGCAGAATAGGAGCTGAGGGTAGCTTTTACAGCTGAGACTGGAAGGATCCCTTTCCAAGGGATTGCCTTGGAAAGTCTGGAGCAGATCATGCCAGAATGTTCTATGCTACATAGTGCAGTCATAAATCTTATAAAGATACTTTGATGTCATACATGTCACTTCTTTGTCCAAAGTAAAGATCAATTCAATATCCTCAGACCACCAAACAATGCTTAGCACTCCATGCATTTTAATGACCATATCCAATAATGATCTGTGTAAAGAGATTTATAACATCTTATCATTACAATTGGTTTGGCTCAATATAACATTTCCTTCTGAAAAAGATCAAAATATAGCAAAGGATGGAGACAAGGTAAATGGAATTTTATCAGGACATAAAAGGGAAATATCAATCACATTAAAGATTTTGAAATATTTTACACAGTAGTACAACTGTCATGGTATTATCAGTGAGACTAACGCATACATAAATAGGAGCATATGTACTTCCACATATATTAAGTCCTGGACAAATTCTGTGTGGTGAGAATTAGCAGCTCATTCTATAAATGCAGTCCCATTAGGTAAATGATCCAGGTTTTCCTTTTTGTTTTTTTTTATTAATTTTATTGAGAAACAAATAGCAATGAGACAGTTTCAAACCGATTAGTAGGACAGTTTCAATAATTAATACATTGCATAGTGTTATCTTCATAGTGGTTATTCATAGTACAAAATGCAGACATGATATCCTGTCCACACACTATTAGTACAAATCTTTCTTCTCGTTGAATTAAGAGAAATTAGCTCTATGGCTGTCCTAGCTATTTTGTATATGCAGATACAAAATGGTCTTTCATTTGTATCCCATTATTTTGTTTAGTTTTGTCAGAGATGGGTATTACTTTCCATTTACATATTGTAGGTGTGTGAATTCAACAAAATAATCCAATATAGTCCAGTAGTCCATAATAGTAGTGGGTTATCTGCAGGACTGGCAATGTCAGAGGTTGTTGACTCTAATCCACTTTTTGATATACGTATTGATCTGAAATCTTACAAGCACTGGGGACCAGCATTTTTTATTTATTTTATTTTATTTTATTTTTGGCCAGCTCAGCCCACCCTCAGGGTGTGGTTGGCATGGCAAGTGGTGCTGGGATCAATCCATGACCCCCAGTGCCCGTGTAAGCTTGCGTAAACAGGCGCTTTACACAGGTGAGCTATCTCACCGGCTTCACTGGGCAGAAATTTCTGCCCTTTTACCATTCTATAACATCATCTGCTTAGGTTAACTTGAAAAACACTCATAAACAATGTTTAAAAATACTAAATAGTAATTTATGTTCATTATTAGAACCTCAAACTGATGAATAACATAGATACGTTATACAAGGAAAAGAAATTTCTGTCCTCCCCAATCATCAAACTTCACTGCCATAGGTCCCAGTCACAGCTAGTTCCTTTTGGTCTTCTATGAACATATGCAAACCAGGCATAGTGGCGCATGCCTACAATCCCAGCTCTCAGGAAGCTGAGGCAGGTAGGTTGCTGTGACTTCAAGGCCAACCTGGGCTACAGAATGAGTTCAAGACCACCCTGGATGGCACACAGAAACCCTGTAGCAAAAACAATAAATAAATAAATAAATAAATAAATAAATAATGTGTGTTTGTGTGTGTCGATCTTTATTTATACACTAGTATATCATAGTACACCTTGAATTTTCCAATTAAATGTAACTTGAAGATTTGTGCTGTATCAGTAAATAACTCAAACTTTTGAAGTTTCATTTCTATCGTATTTTATAAGTTGGCAGTTAAATAATGAGTTCCTTATTGCTTAACAAATAGTTTTTATTCTTCTTTTGCTATTAAAGTAAGCATATATTTATAGGTTTTTCAAATGGGTATTGTGATATCTTTGTTAAAAGGTGTGCAGAAAATTATTGAATTGTCCCTGCAAAGCAGCAAATGCATTGTGAAGGTGCAAAAGGCCTGTTTTCACTGAGCTTTACAACCGCACACCATGATTTAATCTTTTTATGAATCTCATGGGTGGCTACGGCACCTGCTCTGTTGGGATGTACCTGCCAGTGCAGCAGTAGGGTAGGAAGCGCCTTTATGAGATGTTTAGTTATGTGGGTATTGCCCTTCTGGTGCAGGAGGCAGTACTGTGTGGAGCCTGGATTGTTTCAAGGCATCCCTGGTTTCCTCACTCAGCCTTCTCTTTGTCTTGGCATCTGTCTAGCCTACCAAGTGTCTCCCCTCACGTTAAGGTGACTTCTGCCACGCTAGAGTGCAGCAAGGAAGCACTGGCTAGACCATTCACAGCATGTGCTATTCCTTTAGAGCATCGTAACATAGACAGTCTTTCACTGCAGTTTTCTTTTCTTTTTTTTTTTTTTTTCTGGTGGAACCTGGGGTTGAACTCAGACCCTTGCACTTGCAAAGGAAGCACTTATTCTACTGAGCCATCTCCCCAGACCCTCACTGCATTTCCTTAATGCATTTGTTTACTAGTGTTAGGATCAGGGTTTTATCCTAAGTTCAAAAGCCATTTGTAGTTACTTGTGCAAGAAATTTCATTCAAGGCTTTTGCGCAATTTCATATAACATATGCAAAGTTTCCTAATTGACTTGCAGGATTGTTTCGTATATTAAGAAAGGAAGATCTGTATGAACCATGTAAGCAGCAAAAACAAATGTCTTTTTACTTTAACAGTTCTTTTGTTTGTTTTTATGCCAAAATGATAAATTTTTATGTATTTATTTTTTTGGAACTGGGGAGACAAATTTGTACAATGCTTTGAAATTATGATATGGGGTCATGTAGATTGTCAATCTATTCTTCCCTGCTCTCATTTTCTCTCACTGAAATTATACAAATAAAAATTTTATATATTCTATTGAAGGATTTCTGTTTTTAATACTAGTGATTGCATCCAGTACCTTCATATTTAGCTATACCAGCCTATTAAATTTTTATTTATTAACTAATTAATTTATTTATTTATCTAGTTATTTCTTTCTTTTTGAGACCATGTATTGCTAAATTACTAAGTTCCTCAAGTTGGGTTGAAAATGTTAATCCTCCTTCCTCGGTCTCCTAAAGTGCTGGGACAGTTGCCAGCACCACCACACTCAGCTCTGTTCTAGTATGCTTTAATTGAAGTTTCTAGCTTTGCTTCACTGCTATATCTAAAAAAACATTAGTGTCTAAGGAACTACCTGAGGATACAGATAGAACTTCTTTTAAAGTAGGCATATTAATTTCAAGGGTTCCTGGTATAATCTTTGATATTTCCACAGATTTACAGTCTATGTTTATTATAAGGTAAATTTATACACATTAAATTTTATTTTACTCTACTATTTATTCTTATGTCCACCATTGGACATGTATAATAGATTCTAGCTTCATAATATGTGTAACATTAGAATAGATTTTTAAAGTCGTATATTTTTCTTACTCAGGTTTTTTTCTTGCTATTGATATAAGAATAATATGTTTATGAAACAGAAATAGGTAAAGTAAAAATATCCTATTGGAATTTTAATTGGGATTTCATTCTTTTTCATTGTTTATTTATTTAGTCTACAATAGTGGGTGAAGTAGCTGCAGCTCAGCTGAGCTCTAGTGAGGGTCTCTTTATTCATTCTAAAAGTAATCCTTTTGGCCTAATGTGGTAGTGGATACCTATACTGCTAGAACTCAGAAGATTGAGGCAGGAAGGTTCCATGCCTGCACTACGTGGGAAGACACTGTCTCAAACAAACAACAAGAACAAAGAATGACAAATAAAGACCATATTTTTCTTTTAATTCTGTTAACAAGAGCTTAGTGTTTTCTTCCATGAATGTTTTACATAATTATTTTGTTTACTCTTAATTATCTTGGTTATTGTTGAAATTTTACATCAGAACTTTTTCCCACTGTAATAACAGATCCATGTGCATACCTCAGAGTTCTCTCTTACCAGTCGATTTGCTTTTCTGCAGTTTCCGGAACTATGCTCAACCATGCTACAAAAATATTGAAAAGAAAATCCCAGAAGTAAACGCTCAGCTAGCATATGATGACTCAGACACACTTCTGCATCCCCCCCCAGAACACAAACCACCCCATCCCATAGTGTGTGGAGGCTCTGTGCACCGCCCACCCCTTAGCTACTGAGACAGTAACTCACTGCCATGTGATCCCGCATTGATGACAGTGGTGTCACCATGGTCATGCCCAAGGGACCCTTATTGTCCCTTACATGGTCCCAAACCAAATGCTTGATTACAGTATATTATTATAATTCTTGTACATGATGTTCATTGTTGTTGCTAACACCTTATTGTGTCTAATTTATAAACTTAATTATTTCACAGGAATATAAATATAGGAAAGTGTAGTACAGCAAGTTAGTCATTATTTATAGCTATCCACCGTGGGCCTTAGGATGGACTATGATGTATATATATTGCAAATTAAAATTAATATCCTAGAAATAAAACCAAAAGCAACACATATTCACCTTAACAAAGACTAAAGGAAAAAATGATGGAGCCAGCCAAACCTTCCCATGAGTTTGCTGCCTACCTGTAGGACAAAGCGTAAGGTGCAATAGAAAAAAAATAAAAAGAACCTCACCTGTCACCTGTCATTAGCAGTTTACACATAACCAACAGTGGTGAGACTTTAAATGAATATAGTTATATAGTAACAGTATAAAATCCATACCATTTTCCTTATTAAGAAGATAGTAAATGAGCAAATAACACTCCAAAACTAATTAAGGACGCAAAGATCAGAGAAATCAATGAAGTGAGAAAAGAAATAATAAAATTAACAAAGGTTAATTTAGGTCTTTGAAAATATTATATAAAATCAATATTGTGCCAACCCTGAGCGAGATTAATCAAGGAAAGAAGTGGTTACCAGTGTCCTGGAGAGTATGCTAGTCATTTCTCATACTGAAGCTATTAGACATATTGTGAACAAATTTAGGGAATGAATTTCAAAAATTGGAAAAAAATTTCTTGAAGATAATAGCATACCAAAAGTGATTTGTTCTTTACTTTTAGTTGGAAAATGAGAATTGTGTATATGTAAAGTGTTTAACAGATTTTCAAACGTGCCTACATTGTAGAATGGTTAAATTGAGTTAACATTTAATTCATTCCACTTTTTATAGTGATTACACTTAAAAATCATTTGACTTGAAAAAGAAGATACTTTGAAAATCTGAACAGTATTTTATTGGCTAAAGCAACAGAACTCATGGAAAATCAACAAACATATATATGTATATAGATACACACATATGCACACAGACACACACATACATACACATACAGACATACAAACACATACACACCCCACACAGTCAACTATATCAATATTCAATGTTTAAGAATAAAATATACCCAGTCATAAATACTCACAAAATGGAGGAGTACTGCACTATTAGATTTTTGAGGACAGCATTATTCTGATATAAAAAATTAAAATAACTCCTACAAAAAATGTAAATAAAAGATTAATATTTCTTACAAACATACACATTAAATTGTTACTAAAACTTCATAAATCAAATTCAGCATTATATTAAAAAGGATAATATATTTTTAGGAAGTGAATTGTATTCCCAGATTGCAATTTTGATTTATTTGAAACTCAGTCAATATAATTCTCCTAAGCTTCCAAAATAAAGGAAATATGATTATTTAAACATATGTACATAAAGCATTTGTTGAAATTCAACACCAATGCCTGGTAAAAATAAAACAACTCATCAAATTACAAATTAAAGGGAACCTTCCCATTCTGTTAAAAGGCATCTACAGAATACTACATACATTACCACATTTATTTTATTTATTTATTTATTTTTGAGCTGGAAAACAGCTCCAGTTTTATTCATAAAATTATTAATCAAAAATTGCAAAAATAGATTGACAGAGCCATGTATCAACAACAAAACAAGGAGGCAATGAAACATTCCAGAGCAATCTTGAAAAGTTGTAGAGAAGCACAGGGTAGGCCAGACATCTCAGGGTAAACCATGACTGTACAACAGGTTATATTCACTCCTGCATTTTCTCAATGAGCTCTTCCTTGTATTTGCCTTTCTCTTTTCCAACTTGTTGAGACTTGGCTTTGTGTTCAGGGATCTTTTTTCTGTCTTTGTCCAGTTTTATCTTGGTGATAACCACCTGGACCTCATCGTCTTTGCAGATGGTCACGGAGCGGACATTGTACTTCTGCAGCAGCTCCTTGGAAAGACAGTGAGATATGATCTTTCTGAGCACATGTGAAGGGGCATTGAAGTGACCCTTGCGATTTTTGCAGCAGTCCGAGGTCACGAAAGGGTTGAACTTCATGGTTACAATCTGCGCGATGCAAGCGAAGGAGGCGCCCATGCATTACCACATTTAATGGTGAAATGGTCAATTTGTCCCTCTGCAAGACTGGTATAATGTGACGTATCTATTCTCTTTACTTCAGTTCAACAGAATAATAAGGAAGAAGCCCCTAAAACTGGGGGGAAAAGGAGTAAAAACATTTCTATTTAAAGACATGATCATATTACAGGAAACACTGCTAGTACTTACCAGTGAATGGAGCAAGTTCACAGGGTAAGATCAATACAAAAATTAGTTATATACACTGGTCACAAGCAAGTGGAAGGGCTAGGAAAATGGCTCAGTAGAATAAGCGCTTGCCTGGCAAGCCCAAGATCCTTAGTTCAATCCCCAGTGCTGCAAAAACAAAACAAAACAGAAACAAAACAAGCAAGTGAAAAAACTACTTAAAGAAATAGCACCATCTATAGCAGTGTCAAAAACAACAACAAAATATTGTACATATTTATGTACAATAAAAGCCATGCCAAATATATATGCAGAAAACTAAAGCAATGATTTCTGAGAGAATTTTTTTTATAATAAATAAATGGAAATACATAATTGATGGCTTAAAAACTCAGTATTATGAAGCCAATTTTTGTCAAAAACAGGTAAAGCCTCCAAGCAGGTGCTGGGGCCAGAGGTTCAATCCCGGGGCCTGCTGTGCCAGCCCCACCCCTGGGGCACTCTGAGACCACAATTGAGACTGGACGTGGTGGTGCACACCTGTAATCCCAGATCCTGGGAGGCTGTAAACAGGCAGATCACTATGAGACCGATCTAGTGGTGAGACCCTGAACACGCTGTAGACCCTTCCCTAAAATATAGAAAAAAAATAAAGGTAGAAGATTTTCACTTTTGATATTAGTACCCATCTATAGTTTCTCATGCAGTGCTTTTGAGGTATGCATTGATAAACAGATCAAAGGAGCAGAGTATAAAGTCCAGCAATAGCCCCATATGGACTGGTACAACCCAACAGGAAATTTTCATCTAATAGTGTTGAAGCATTCAGGCAAGTGTGATAGAAAAAAAGTGACATGTAATTCCCAGTTGTATTCAAAATATTAACTTGAGCTGGCTCATAGGTCTTTTTTTTTTTTTTTTTTTTTTTTTTTTTTTTTTTTTTTTTTTTTTTTTTTTTTTTTTTTTTTTTTGTCTTTTTTGAGACAGGGTCTCACTGTGCAGTTCAGGCTGGCCTTAAGTTCACTTTGTAGCTCAGGCTGGTCTCAAACTCACAACAATCCTCCTGCCTCAGCCTCCCTAGTGCTGGGATTACAGGCATGCGCCACCACGCCCGGCAGGCTCATAGGTCTTAATACAGAAACAAAACATGTAATTTCTGGGAGAAAAGGTAAAAAAGTATTTTTTTTGCAAACTTGAGTAAGGGAATGATGTATGTAGATGCGAGAATGCAAAAAGTACTAAACAAAAATAATTTATAAATTGGACAACATCAAAATCAGCAACTTCTGGCTATTGAGGAACTCCATTAAGACAGGAAAAGCATGATCAACAGACTGGGAAAATATTAATAATAAATACAGATATCCATATCTATATCTATGTCTATATCTATGTTTATATCTATATAGGAGAGGTAAACATGCTGAAGTAAGAAATTCACAAGAGAAAATATAAGAATGACCAAGATGCGTATTTGAAGATCCTCTATGCCAATAGTAACCAGGGCACTACAAACTGAGTGCAGGAGAACTGTCACCTCCTGTCTATAAAAAAGTGTGAAGTAAGAGGGGATCTATATACTAAAACTGGGCTGGGGAGATGGCTGAGTGGAATAAGTGCTTCTCTGGCAAGCATAAGGACCTGAGTTCAATCCCCAGTTCCACCAAAAAAAAGTGGGTGTTACATACTAAAATTAAAAGACTTTAGAACTCTAAATGTTGGTGAAGATACAGTATAAGAACAGAGTTAGTAGGGTCACAAAAAAAAAAACAAACAAACAAACAATTTTACTTGCAGCCCAAAGAGTCCTAGTTAATGTTATAACCAGGAGGAAATCCAATTTCAATTGATTTTCTCATTTGCAACACTCACTGCAAAAGAAGGACAGAAATGTATCAACAAGGTTTCTGGATGGACACTTTCAGGCATGTGGACACATACAGAACACAGCTTGTGTGATTTCTTTTTAAGTAACAGTTCAGGCCACACAAAGAGACTAATTGACAGTTACATCCAGCCATCCAGGACGTGACTGTAGGTAATGAACTTGTTTGCATATTTAACTGGATTTGTGTCCTCAAGGTCAATGATTTTTTCAAGACTGATTTTGAAAACTAAAAATCTGAGAAGTATGAACACAGATAAGAAGGCACTACATTGTTCATTCACTGTCAACACTCACAATAGGCTCAGAAAATGGCCCGGTAGGAACCCAAAACTTGTGCTGACAGGTGTAATATTTGGGGTATAAATTACCAGACATCACGTGGCCAGCATGTACAGATATTGTATTTGTTCTTTGTTTTGTTCTGTTTTTAGCATAACATTAACAACATTAGGGACCTAGTAATCCTCACACTAAATGTAGTTAAATGCTAACTGAATACAGTTACCAAAGTTTTAGTGCAGTAGGCATCCAAGTTAGATAGAAATATTATAAGCAATCAGATAGGGATAGACCCTCAAAAGAGCCAATGTGGAAGATAAGATACCTTGCAACTGTGTAAGGGAAAGGCACTTCCAACTGGGGCCAGACCTCAAAACAAAAGATGAAAGGAATGTACCCATGCAACTCCCTAGGGATGGACATCAGGGATTGATATTCTAAATAGGTACTGATCACCTTGAAAAAGCCAGGAAGAGCCACTAACCCAATCCCCTAGAGGAAAAGCCCGGTTGTATATTCATGTTCACTTGCTAAGTGACTCCCTTCCCTATTTGACCCCAACCTAATTAATTTTACCTGTGTAAATTTCAATTGATTTTATTTGCAATCTTAAGGTTTGACCATAGATTTGTCTCACCTCTTGCTCACTTTGTGATTTCCCATTTTTTCCCCACCTTGGATTCACCTCACCTCCTGGATTTGCTCCATAAAAATCCCTTTAAAAGGTATGTTCCTTGGTGACCCACTCAGGTCCCTTTCTGTCTGCCTCTTGGACAGAAGCTTTCTTTGCCCTAATGAAGATATTCTTCTCTTAACCTCCCTTGTTCCTAAAAATTCTTCTTCAATTTTAAAGAATGTGAACTCATGCCAGATATCTAGCAGGTTGGAAGTTTCTTTCCCCTGTATCATTAGATGAGGGTTGAAGATCCCAGGAAAAGATGGTCCCCAGAGGTTACATGTGTGCATAGGAGAAAACAGATCCAAGACCCTTGGTCCCCAGGCCAGGGTCAGGTCAACTTCAACCAGCAGCTGCCAGGCAAGAAAATGAGTGTTGCCCCTTCCAAAGAGAGTTCGCGCTCCCTTCTGTTCCCTAGAGGACGTCCAATTAGACAGAGAATGAATGAAAGATGTGGTTTATGTGTCCATGAACTATTGTCATGTTTTCCCCATAACATTGATTCATTTCGAAATCTCCAGTTAGCAAACAGAAAAAGAGTGTTGCTTTTATCGGTTAAATATTACGAGTGTCTGCACGTCATCCCAACTCCCAGGAAGAAACAGCTCCCAACGTCCAGAGACACCCTACAGTGCTAGGCCTGGGGATCTCCATCACCTCTGTCCACTGGAATATCCCACAACCCTCCGTCTCTGTGCTGTAACTCCCTCCTCCTTTCAATCCCAGGCTGAGTTTTAAGTCCGAATATTTCAATTACCCCAATATAAAACATACATGCTTTGTGATTTGGAAAACTTTCCTTGTGTTGTGTTAACCGATTGCTTAAAAATAAAGGAACCCCAAATCCACCCAGCTCCAGTCAATTTTGTCTTCCAGCCTTGTGATCCAGAAAACCCAAATCAGGGAACTCTCCACACTGACTTCACATTGCAAATTAAAGCAGGGAAGTAGTGTGAGAAAATATCCTGGTTGTGCCGAGGCCTTGGAGAACCCCCAAAAGCAGAGCATCCCCCGAAGCGAGAGGGTTGGAACAGTGATGAATGAGCCCAGCCTCCTCCCCAGCAGATGTTTTTGTACTTTCTTCCTAATATATTGCAGGATTATTGCTAAGGCGTGAACAGCTCCGGAGCGCTTCCACATCCCTTAAGACATAGCTGGGCCACCCCATGTCGTACTTGAAACATAAGCTACTCAGAAAGACAAGGCCCACAAGACTGTTACAGGACACAGAGCTTGAACCATAAAGGTGCACCTGTGCTTCATCTGGAGCCCTCAAAATAGCAACGAGTTTCACATCTTTAATGAGAAAAAGCTGAGAATCACACTGGCTTATGGACGAGGTGGACCCAGATCACTTGGAGCCTGAGTGCTTGCATTTGGAACCATGCTGGAATTTGTTCAGAAATCGTTTCCAGAGGGGTGGAGGTCATCAGGTGGACTTCCCACCCATACTAATAAATGTAGAAAACATCATCGTTGCATGTCTGAAGTTTGGATGAGTATATAAAAACAGTGTTTGTATTATATCTGTGAGTTTCTAGTCAATTTTCTAACCTTTCTGATGGACCGAGGTTACCCCCTCCCCCAGACAAATACTTGTATTTGTCCACAATCTAATGAGCTGGAAAGTCCAATAGCCTGAGTTTTGGTTTCAAGCTGTGTATCGGCCCCTACTAGAAATTCCCCTGGCTGCAGGAGAGGTTCTTATCTTCTGACATAAGGCCTATAATGCTTTATGTTGAGAATTGTCCTCCTGTGCTTAAATGTGAGGAGCCACTGCTGAGGTTGGTTTTGAGCTCTTGCTACAAACACGGGGGCCACACATGGGCACATAGGGTTGCCCCCAGAACAACCTTCTTAGGAGAAGACACAGGGGTGCACTATGAATCAACAAGAGAAGAACGAGCGACCAGGGGAGGTCTACCTCCAAGGGTGGTCAAGGACACTGCCAGAGTCCCCAAAGGATGAGGACAGTTTTCCTGAGTTCCTGGCTCTTCTTTTACAAGCCAGGAAATGCACTGGGTCTCCTCTTTCTCAGTCTGCTCCCTGCCACCTCCCACGTTTCCCTGAATTCCCCATGGCATGGTTGATAACTTTGTGGCTTTCTCAGGGTAATTTATCCTGAAGGGAAGGAAGGACACTTCATACACCCATTCAAAGTTACCTTGCCTCTGTCAGCTTCTACTTTGGGGTTCTAGAACCACAGCTTGGAGAAACAAGTTGAAACTAGAACTTCAAGCTTGACTTTGAGATAGTGCAAGGGAAGTAGTAAAGGGAGAGAAAGCTTAACTTACAGATAGAAGCAAGTTTGGCTTGCAAGTGTATCTCGCTTGTTTCTAACTACCCCTTAATTATTTCTATTCATTCTAATCCCAGCGGTAATTAATTTCTTTTTAGCTATAATGCTAGATAAATTTTATTTAACTTTAATACATGCAATCTAATGACTTTAAGCTGATACAGAAAAATATGGACAAAACTCAAAAGTCACCAGAGGAACCAGTGAGCCTCTGCAGAGGGTGCTGCTGGCCAGTGCCCCCCACCTCCAGTGAAGGCTATGGAGGGCCATGCCACAGGGACACAGAATCTGAGGAACCATCACTTCTCCCTCCCTCAGCTACTGGTCTCCAAGCCTTAAACTTAGCACTTAGTTGGAAGAGAGAATCCTTCAGCCCAGCCTCAGGAACAAGGGAGGATTCTTAGGGTTCCTGAATGAGTGTCCAGACCTTTGGTTCTCTGTGTGGCCCTGAAAGAGACTGGACAGGAAGAGGTGACTCACAGAGCATTTCTTGCACCAGGGATGGTCTAGATTTGGGCAGTGGTGTGGTGGTAAAAATATGAACAATTGCTCAGATTCTAGGTCATCATTGAGTGAATGATAACCCTTAATTTTTAGATAGAGAAGGCCATTTTGACCTAAATGTTGAGGCTTGGTTCCTATGCTAAATTTAGAGAGCTTTCTCTGTGACAGTAGGTGCTTTGGTCTGGGATACAATTATTCTTGATTTTTGATTCATTGCAATTCTTCAGCTACACCTGACTGCTTGTCCTCAGGGTGCTGGGTGCAGGGGCCTTGTGACTCCTGCACTGTGCATCTGCACATCCCTGGGCTGTGGGTCTGCCAAAGCGATTATTTGCATAATACCTTTAAAAACAGATCTGCCTCTAGAAATAAAATGGGGTTTCCAGAGGCAATAAAAATAACCCCAAGTCCCTTTTAAAAATCTGTACTGTCCCTTCCCCTTAAAATGTTTATCTTATCTGTTTTTCAGACTTAAAAAGGCTCAGGATGCAGGAATTATCTTTAGAAAAATGGGAAGTAGTAGGAGCCAGAGAGAATGAGTCATGGGTCTGTTTTCTCTTTCTCCTCCAGTAACTGTTGCTTTTGGAAGGCATCGGAATTGCGGTTATTAGTTTATCTTTATGTGATTTCCAGCTGCTGGTCACGTGTTAAGCCAGATATGAAGGGGAAACAGGGTCTGAGGGGCAGGGCTGTGCTCAGAGTGAAAAGCGGGTTTTCTATCTCCTCAGCCTTGGCACCCACCTCCCTGGCAGTCCCTGCCACTTCACCGAGAGGTGCCTAGGCCCACAAGTAAGGGGGAATAATGGGCCTGATAATGGAATCCATCCATACCCAGGCACAGGCTGTGAAGCTGCACGCTGAGGGGCCCACCACTGGGTGCTGGGAGGTGAGAGAGCCCACCACAGCAGATGGCGCGTAGGGGGGCTCACTCCCTGTGAGGCACAAGTCCGTGTGCAGACTGAGACAGGGCTCCTCAAAGCCCCTCAGGTGCCTGAGCTGGGAAGGGTTGTGTGATTTTGCTCTGCAGTTTCTGTCTGGAGCCCAAAAACTACACTTGTTAGTTGATTCTCCTGTCTCCCATGATAGATGCTTGAGAAAACTGTCTCACAAAACCAAAGCCCAGAAAGTGCATCATGAAGTTAGAATCGGGGACTCCCACACAGAGGTGTGTGAGTGCACTCCCATAATATACACATTAGACAAAGGTCTTCTCTGAGGGCCTGTGAGACAGCTCAGTAGACTAAACACCTGCTTAGGCAAGCACGGGGACTCGGGTTTGATGCTATGCACCACATGCCACACAGGCCCTGCCCCCAGGCGTGCTGAGCCAGCCACCAAGACTGGGCATGGTGGTGCATGCCTGTAATCCCAGCATGGGGGAGCCTGAGAGCAGGAGAATCAATCTCGAGTCTGAGCTGCGTAGTGAGATCCTGAACCAAGTACATAAAATAAATAACTAACTAAATAAAAAAAATTAAAAAAAAAAAACCCAAAGGTCATCACTGTACCTACCTGAAAATGTAGGACAGGGTCAGCCACACCTAAAGCTTGAGGTCAGACAAGGATGTTAGAGAGCTGGTAAAAGGAGACACTGCTTCTGGGTTTGGGATGCCAGGGGCATATGCCGAGGAGACACTTACAGGAGAAAGGGCTAGGTCTAGAGGCCACACACATGAGCTGAACCGTTGTCCCGGGAAACAGGTAGAGTAAGGGCATCAGAACATGAAGGGCTTTCAGGGAGGTGCTGATCAAGGTGCTTGAGTGTGCCATGCAGGATCGAGAACCAGCAGACACTGAGTGCCTGAGAGACAGCTGAGGACATGGGGAGAGCACTGTCTCCACAGAGGGACCAGGTAAGGACCAGGAATACCAGGTGGTAGGGGATGTTCTTCCAGGGAACAAAGCCTTTGCCATTTGCCTTTTGAAGTGAAATTGATACAAGCGTATTCACTAACAATCAGGCAATGTGGAGAGGGAGGTGGCACCAAGGACCATGGGCAGACTGTGCAAGCCCTTGTCTATTGGGCAGACTCTTTCCTCCCCTGCAGCATCAGTGTCCCTGAGAGCCTTACAAGCCCAGGGCCAACTCTTGGGTCTGCATCTCGTGTGCACAGCAGGGGCCAGCAATTGACGGGTAGTGGCTTGGAGTGGCCTCAGCTTCCTGGTTACCTTGCCACACCTCCATGATGGGCCATTGTACACACAATGGCCTTAGGGTCTCTCAGTGGTGTCCCAGCTCTCTGCAGACACATCACATAAGCAGCCCCACAACCTTTAAGTCCCCAGGAAATCCAGGTCCTGGAGCAGCACTGTGTATGATGGGCGAAGACTGCAATCTGCACAGCAATATCCAATCATGGGCAGGACAGGCAACAGCCACCCGGCCGTGCCATTGGAGGGGGAATATGGTAATATTCTGAAATGGCAATTCTCCTAAATAAATAGCACATCAACTTACTTAAACCTAATCATAAATGGTACAAATTGGGCCCATGTGCAAACAGAAACCCGAGCCGAGGGCCGGAGTTAAAGCAGCCATTGTTTCTCGCCTGACCTGGGCCTGAGAAAGCCTTGCGTGTCCGATTACATCTGTTAAAACGATTTGAATGCCAGCCCCGTATTTTAATTATAAATATATAAAAAATTTTAATAAGACGGCATTCTGGGCTCGCTAAGCTTTTAAAATGCTCATTGGGGGTGGAGTGGGTAGAGGAGAATTCCATGTGCCCCAGATCCTGTGCCAGCATATAATGATTGAATGTTTTCCTGTAATAAATTGAAAAAATCTGGTTCGTGAGAATAGATCCAAATCACTTGGCATTAGAAAGGTAATTCGTTACCTGGCTTCCAATGCGTTGGAACTTGGTGAGGAGCTGCAATCGCCAAAGAAAGGAAAAGGGACAAGACGGAAACGCACGCACGGGCTGCTCCCACCCCTGCAAATTTTCTGTAGGCTCCCCTGTGCCCCACGGCCCCCTGCCTTTTCAGCACTTTCTCAGAGCTCCGGAATGAGAGACTGCACAGCCAAAATCAGGGAAAGGGGTTTCTCAGGACCAAAGCCAGCCAGCTCTTAGCCACCTTCTTTGTACCTCTCCAAACCTCAGGCCTGCTTAATTATGATTAATTGCCACATGGATAATCAGATACAATTTCAAAAGGTTGGAAATGACACTCCAAGGACACCAGGGAAGATGCAAGGTATGCCTTTGTTCAAAAGAAGAAAAGGCAGGTCCTTCCCCCAGCCCCGTAACCTTTTCTTACTTTAACAATTCCAAACAGAATTAATACCATCAGTATATTGTTCCCACTCCGGGGAATTGAACTTCAACTGTACAATTTCTGCAGCTGTCAGTGTTTTCAGACCTCCTGTCAATAACGCGATGTTGGGGTGCCCTTCTGCTCCAGTGAAAGCAGTTTCAAGTTTCTGCTTTATGTCTGTGCTTTCTGGGTGGTGGGGCATGATGAAAAAGCACAAAAAATAATAACAGCAGTTAAAAAGCTTCACTGGACTCAACTGGATCAAATGTAATAGACTCAAGTCTTTTCTCCCGATTTCCTCTGCTTGTTTTAGAAAACACTGTGAAAAGTGCAGGAGATTTTGTCTTGCCAGCTCTTCCTCCATTTAAAATCCCTTTGGCTAAGTCAAGGATCACAGTATGTCATTTCTAGTCTACCAGAAGTGCTGGGCCGCGCTCAGCTCCTATTACCAGGAGGCAAATCCCTCGGTTCCAGGCGCCAGTGTTGCCGGGCTTGGCTCTTATCCCAGTATTGTTCCCTTCATTACATTCCAGAGGGCCTCTCAGGCAGTTAATGTTTGCACTGGGAGGTCCAAATATCCAGCAATCAGCACTGAACTTTTCTCTTTTTGTTGAGAATTGCAGGTTTCAAATGCAATCACTGGCTTTCAAGAAAAACTTACAGGTGAACACAAAAGCACTAATTTCCATTTTATTCACAAACAATAATATTTGCAGCAGTTTCACCATGTGTGCCCATAAAAGAGTTTGAGAAGACGTCTGGCTTTTTAAGACTTTATGGTGGCTGGAATTGGTTTACCAATTTAAGGGCAGTCACTTCATTTATTTACTTTTTAAAATCCTAAATAGCATAAAAGTATTTTATCCTAACAGGCTTGCAGTTCATACATTCTGCATTGTTACTACGTGCGCTCACGTGGGAAACAGCCATCAGAAATGGATAAACTAATTTGAACCAGTTTCAAGCACACAGCATTTAATTAAATCACATCTCAGAATGGATTCTAAAGGTTGGGATTTTCAGAGCACATGGATTGTGCTCAGCGTCTTGGCCCTGGCTCCGGTTGACTCTGCCAAGGTGGCCACACTGAGGAGCGTGACTGACTGGGGCGACACTGCGTGGAATTTTGCACAGGATTTCATGCTCAATCAAAATGCCTGAGGCTGTCAGCTTCTGCCCCTCCCGAGTGGTACAGAGATCTTACCCAGAAACACGTTTTTAGAGGACAGTGGGCAAAGCTCCTTTGGCATTTGTGTTCTTTCTGAAAGGGTCTCTTCAGGGCTGACCCCTTTTTCTCATCATAGAATATTTGGCCAAGCCTGCAGCCTATGGAGGTCTAGGCCTGCAGCCTCCCTTTCCCCACCCAAATGATTCTTAGAATCAGAGAGATTCAACAAAGCCCTGCAGGGGGCAGAGAAGGGATGCTAGTGAGGGACAAAAAGCCTGGAAGAACAGGGTATCCTCAGGAGGACGACATTGTCCTCAAGGCTGCTATGCTCCAAGCCTTGAGGACGACATTGTCCTCAAGGCTGCTATGCTCCAAGCCTGGGCTTCCCAAAGTAAAATTGGTGGCACAACACTCCCTCCTTCCTTAGGAAGAGGTATCCCAGTACTAGGCATTCCTTGAGTATACCACTCGCTGTGTCCCCACGTGTGTCTTCCACTCTCCTTGAGGATAAGGCCTGTGTCTTCATCGCCTCTTTGTTCCCTCTTTTTTCTACTCTTGGTGCAAAGGATTGATCCAGACTGGACAAGGGCCTCTAAAGTGTAAGGGGAAAACGAAATATGGTCACTGAAATAAACTAACAATAGACAGATTAATAGGAGAGAAAAGTATAACTTTACTGGTATGCTCAGGGAAAATAAAAAAATTATAACAAAAGAGTCATGAACAAAGTGTGAGTCCCTCTTGAAGGTTAAGGTGCTTGGGGCTTATATTATGTTCTGGGCTGTGATAAGGAATAAAAACTTGGCAAGGACATCTCTTAGGGTATCTTGGAGACTGGAAACAATAAGCCATGAAGCCCATGGACAGCCCACAGAAAGGAAAAGTTGCCAGGGGTAACAAAGAATACCAGGTGATGAAGAAGGAATCTTTCAGGTAATCCATCCACACGTCCCTTGGTGAAATAGCTATGAAATCTGTCTGGCAGGGCAGGTGTCCTGGGGTAGACACTTCAGTTAATCTTTCTTGCTGTGTGAAATGTGGATGAAATTTCCAGGGAAAGGGCTGAGCCAATTCCAACATCCCGTAGCAAGGTAAGACAATTCCTTAGAGCCTGCATTGTTCTTGGCCAAAGAATCCAGGAAAGATCAGAAGGACCTCAGCAGTATCTTAGTTCTAGGTCTGGCTTTGCCAAAGCACCTGTCCTTGTGGTATTGTCTTCTCAGCTCCAGAGTGTGATTTAGTTACAGAATTTGAAAGACCAAGTGCATGTGGACCTTGGGCCCATTTCTTTTAGTTGATTGCTGTTGCTGGAAAAAAATTTCACAGAATTAAAATAATTTACTCTTTGTCAACCTACACTGAAGGTCACTGAAAGGGACATTGTACCCTGGTTCTTTATTCTTCCATTTGTTTTCTGTTGGCTTCAGGGTTCAGTGAAGTAGTGTTTTGTTGCCAGGCTATGGGTGACAAGGCATTGGTCCCTTCTTCTGTTGCTCTCTACCTAGAATTCAAGTGTCAACTTTGGTGCTAGGCTACAATCAGGACACAGCAGCTGGCATCCTAAAACTACAAGTAATCTATCTATTCTGCTCCCACAATGGCAGGGCAGAAGTAGATCGTAGGTATCTTAAGTAAATGGTCCTTTACTGAATCAAGCTTCTACCTCCTCCACACAAAGTAAAGAATCAGGTGAAGATTCAAAGGGGAAATGATAATATGTATACGTACTTGTTCTGTGTGGGTAGGAGTGACTCCAGGCAGATGCTTGTCTGTGGGCATGTCCTGGGCACTTTCCTTGTGACCAGCATCACTGGAGGTGATGACAGTAAGTGAGGAAAGCAAGAGTCTCTCATACAAAGCAATGCAAGATGAAGCTGGCCTACACAGAACCACAGGTGACGCAGGATGGCCAGCAAAGGCGCTGTGCACACTGGGTTCCTCTGGTTGCCATGAAAGTATGAGGAAATGCGATAGACACCAAGAAAGATAAAGAGATCTTACAAGAGAGCTGTGTGTATGAATCAAAGAACGCTGGGTTGTTCCCAGGATGGAGCTCCAACGTCCACAGGTGCTTCTCTGTGCACAGCCAGAAATCACGGTAGCCAAATAAACCCAGATGCTTTGTCCAGAAACCAGGGCCTTCAGGAAAGGGATGTGGTGGCCATAGGAGTAGGCTTGGGGGTGCTGGGTACAGATATGCTCTACAGTGGATTTGCTTTTTCTCATGGCATCAAATTAATTTTTCAGTGAAGAAGTTTAATTGGTAATATTTATGACCTGTGATCCAATAAGAAACTGAAGAAAGAGAATTATTTTGGAAATTGTCTCCAAAAAAGTTATAGCAAATAATAATAACAATAATATTGATAGAAATAATCATTTGTGGCAGATGTAGCCAAGCCCAGAGCAGGAGGCCGGCAATGAGGCTAGAAGGAGAAAGTTGGCTGCAGGGCTGCCACAGATGGCCCCTGCTGTCCTTTGCTGTGCGTTTAAAGAGATCTGGAACCTTCCAGCTCAAGCAAGAGTAGTAACAGTGCAGGAGTGCAACCAAGGGGCTCTGCTTGACTGAGGCGACAGTGGACTGGATTTCACTCGAGAAGGCTCCAGGTCTCTGTGTAGATCTAGCAATGGCAGTGACCAGTGTGCAAATGAAATATGGTTGGAAAGGTGTGGAGCTGAGGAAAGACAAGGACAAAGGCAGGAGAGCAGGAGACCAGGTCATAGGGCCTGGAGTCACCCCTAGTCTTGGAATTTAACATTTCACGTATTTCTCTCTTGGGTTTGGTGTGCTGGAGATGGAAGCATGGACTTCATACACATTATGCATGCTCTACAACGAAGGAACAGACTCAGGCCCTCCTATATTTTATTTTGAGAGCAGGCCTTGCTAAGTTATCCAGGCTTGCTTCACACTGCCTATCTTGAAGAGCTGGAATTACACACTGCTGGTACACAGCAACTATTCCCGGCAGATTTAATCAACTTTTTTTTCTCAACACTGGGGACTGACCCGAGGGCCTTTCACTGAATTGTGTCGCTGGCCCTTCTGTTTGCTTTATTTTGTAAATTGGGGGTCCTGCTAAATTGGTAAGTTGCCCAGCTTCACTCTTGTCGTCCCCTTGCCTTGGCCTCCCAGAGCGCTGGGCTTACAGGTGTGCACCAGCACAGCAGGGTGGCCCCTCACTTGACTTTAAAATTCCTTCCCTGGTTTCCTGTGGCTTGCCTAGGCCCTTCAGTGGCAGGCTGAACTTAACTATCCATTGTTTAATTACATTGTTGGTTCATTAAAATGTTGACCATCTTCCTTTCCTGCACCAAGCCCACACTTCTAGGTCCCTCTGTCCTTTATCTCTAACTTGCCTTTGGGCAAAAGCAAAACACCTTTCTTTTCCTCTTGTATGAAACAGGCTCTTTCTTTCTTTCTTTCTTTCTTTCTTTCTTTCTTTCTTTCTTTCTTTCTTTCTTTCTTTCTTTCTTTCTTTCT
>PVKA01034063.1:0-23789 GCA_004027165.1 Ctenomys sociabilis | reverse complement strand
AACAACAACAACAACAACAACAACAACAGGAAGAACAAGAAGAAGAACAAGAAGAACAAGAACAAGAGGAAGAACAAGAACAAGAAGAACAAGAAGAATAAGAACAACAACAACAACAACAACAACAAGAAGAAGACTGAGGTGCAGTTGGCAAAGGGGGAGTGAAAAAGGAGACTAGAGGAGTAAAGGAAGAAAGAACAAGGATGAGGAAAAGAAAGAGGCTGTTGTTAAGAGCCAGGAAAGGTCATTAGTGAGCAAAGAGCATCCAGTGTGTGTGCTTCTCTTGTGCTTATCCTTAAGTGGTTATTCCTGCTTAACCAACAAGAACACAAAATCCCGGCAGCAAGCCAGATTCTATTACCCAGGGAGCCATGTCTTAACACAGGGGAGCAGGGCTACATAAGTCCAAGGAGATTTTGTCACTCGTTCGAAAGATGCTGCCATCCACGTGATGAATTTCCAAATTTAGTCTGTAATTGATGTGCAGCAACTCACAAAAACAAACTCCCCTAGCTCACATCTGCTCTCTCAGACCAGAAAAAGCCAGGGCCTGATGGCTTGCCAGCTCCAGCTCCTCTTCTCCATCATTCTACCCTTTGCCACACCACCAACTTCTTTTCATGGACCTTGCTGCTTCTCAGGCACTTGCTGGCTGCCCAGGTGGGAGGCCCGCACCTGTTCACCTACCGTCAGTCTCTTTCCAGCCAGGAATTAGTTAGCACACAGTTCCACCGGCAGACATGCATTTGCCCAGTGTATTAGCTAAGGTGAGGCTGCATCCACATAAGACAGTGGAAGTCTACATCTTATCAGGTAAAGTCCAGTTTTGGCAGGAGTAAGACATCTGCTTCATGCAGTCATCAAGAGACAGAAAGCAATAGGGGTCTCTTTGTCTCTCTCACTGACAGACATTTTAATATTCATTGGCTCAAGGCGGGATATTAATACAGAATTTTTCTTTTTAAGTTCCCCTGGTGTCGTTATGAGGCAACCAGGGCTGAGAATGCCCTGTCCTGCAATATCATCCTGGGTGTAAACTTCCAACCACCAAATAGCAGCAATAGAAGAAACAGACCAAAGGGTCATGTGGGAAGATAATCACAGGCCACAGGCCACAAAAGGGCAACATGGGGGGGGGGGAGATAGTCCAGCTGAGCACCAAGAAATAAAGCAAGATGTGTCCATTAATATATATAGGTAGTCTCTGCATATTCAGGATTATCGCTGTCTCTGAAATATGATCTTAAGCTTAAAGAAAGCACCTCATTTCCTATTACTTAATTTTAATTGACAAATAATAATTATGTATATATATGGGTGCAATGCGATGCTTTGATCTATGTTTACATGACGGAAAGATTCAAACTACTTAAGCTATCTATCACCTCACAAGTTTATCATTTTGGTGGTAAAAATATGAACAATTTCTTAACAATTTTGATTTATACAATCTGTTTTTTTTTAAGTTTACCCACCACCCAGTGCAATAAATCACACACAAAAAAACCCCTATTGTTTCACTTTAGCTGAAACTTTGTACCTTTTCATCAACATATTTTCTCCACCTCAATCTTTGGTAAGTGTCTTTCTCCTCTCTGTTTCTCTGAATTGACTCTAAATATTCTGTTTGTCTTTTTGACAAAAATGATATGGAGCCTGAGGAAGTTACAAGTCCTAGAAGCTACTGAGGGACTTAAAGCACAGCCCTCTGTTGAGACTGTCTGATGTTGTGAATGATACATTGCTCCCTTAAGTGAAGAGGGAGAGGCAGCCGTCAAACTAACAGACATTAGAGCAGATTGTACTGAGGACTGGGAGAACATAGACTCTTAGAACATGGTATGAGGGGCTACACAATGAAGCACAGAACAAAGACCTATGAAAACAGGCCAGGAATAAAATAAGAAAAGAGGAAAAGGGAAGGGGCATGGCTTCAAAATGGGTAAGACCTTCTTTCAGCCTTTAGGAGTTCATACACTCTAGGGAAATAAACAAATGTTTGCACTGGTTCTTGTAGGAAAATGCCAGTTGAACAGCTGAATGGATCAATGCCCACAGTAGTCTGTCAGACCATATTTAGTATAAATAAGAGGGAATACATAGGCTGAGGGAAGGAGAGGTACAAAATGTTTCTCTTTCAACACTGGTCTGTGCAAGTTGGATGAGAAAGTCTTTGTTAATTTTCTTGAAGGCTCCAGTCAACAAGATGTTTGTCTCTGGAAGATAAAGATATTGATAAATCTTTTACTATCCAAAGATTGAACCTAAATCATGAACTCACTGGAACACACTTGCTGCCTTCTGGCTTTTACAACCCAAAGCAGTTTTACTGGAACTAGATGAGATCCAGAGAGCAGCATCTGGGAAGTTCTATGAAGCCTAATTGAAATGTGGGGCATCCTTAAGTGGGGAAATGTTTCAGTTGGTTCAGATTGCTGCAACACATCACCACAGACTGAATGCTAAACAATAGAGACAGGAAGTCCAAAATTAGGGTGTGATCTGAGCCAGGTTCTTTGGGAAAGCCCTTTCTCTGGTTCAGCTGAATAGCTTCTCACTCTATGCTTATATGGGAGAGGGAAGGAATGGGAGGGATAAGGAGAGAGAAAACTCTGATTCATCCTTTTCTTATAAGTATACTCACTGATCTCATCCAAGGGCTCTACCCTCCTGATCTAATCTAAATCTAGTTACTCTCCCAAGGCTCCATTTCTAAATAACATCACATTGGGGATCAGGGCTTCAAAAAATTAATTTGGAAGGGAAACTTGTACTCAATCCATAGCAACAATAAAAGAAAGTAACAAATGTGTAAATCAAAAGGGGCTGAATAAAGTGTTTCCATCAAGTTCAGACTGGGAGGTATGGGGCAACATCATTGGAAGCTGTCCCATCCAGCGGGTCAGTCAACGAGGGTCACCTGGGAGAGGAGCGGGGAATGGAGGAGGGGACAAAGGACAGGAGACGCGAGAAATGGAGACAAGACAGGATTCTGATCAAATCTTGTTTATTCAAGGAAACAACACGGTTTTTATAGCAGGGGAGAGGAAGTCAGTATCACCGATGACGCGGGCGTACTAAGGTAATTTTATAGGCTAGAGGCACTCATGTGATCCACTGGGGGAGTATGCGGCAGGAAGTCATGACGTGACAGCTTTGCAGGAAGAGAAACCTATTTCCATAAGAAAATGGTGGCTCTGGGGCTATCGTGCCTCCCACAGGAAGCTGCTAATGAAGTTTTTGCAGAACAAGAAAAAGGTGCACACAGGACTGGGAGACATAGGAAATACAGATGTCTTCTTCCACCCAAGCAATGGTACATATGGTAAACCAGCTGTGAGTGCCAGAGGAAAATAGAGGCTGATGAGATTCTGAGGTGATGTGTGAGCCATACTATTCTATCTTCTCACTAACTGAGACAGAAATACCAGAAAGTGCACAAATCACCCAGTGTGGTGGTACATACCTATAATCCCAGTACTCAGGAGGCTGAAACAGGAGGATTGTTCGAAGTTTGAGGTCAGCCTGGGCTATATAGTGACTAAGTCCAGCCTGGACTATTCACTGCTTATGCCTAACAGTGATTGAAATAGTGCCTTCTAACAGCATAGATTAACTTGATCTATTTTCCAACTCTATGTAAATGGAACCACGCAGCAAGTGCTCTTTTGTGTCTGATTTCTTTCTTTCACTCAATATTTTTTGTGAGATTCCCTCTCCCATATAAACATACAGAGAGAAGCCATCCATCCGAACCAGAAAAAGGGCTTCCCCAAAGAACCTGGCTCAGATCACACCCTAATCTTGGACTTCCTATCTCTATTGTTTAGCATTCAGTCTGTGGTGATTTGTTGCAGCAATCTGAACCAACTGAAACAATTCCCCACTGTTTCCGTATCATTGCATCTTGTTATAGCACGTTCATTTCCACTGTTGAATGTATAGTGTTCCATGTATATTCCTTGGACAAAATACCTGACATCCACAAGTTAAAGGAGCAAAGACTTATTGTAGCACACAGTCTGTAGAGGTTTCAGTCCCTAGTTGTCTGGCTAGTGTAGCATGGCCAAGGAGAAACAGTCCATGGCACGGCAGGAAAGAAGCAGCAGACTACCTTCTGCTTTTCATTTTTATTCAACCCAGGCTCCAAACCTACTGGTGGGTGTCACTCACACCAGGAGTGGTCTTCTCTCTTTTCTGAATCCATCGTCCATATCCAAAACTTTGCTAAATCTATCAGTGCACTAATCCAGGGTCACACACCCATGATCCACTCACCTCCCAAAAGCCTCATGAGCAAAAGAGGATAAGGTTAGACATAGTAAAAGCCATGTTACATCGTATGAATAGGACATGCTTTCTCTCACACATAGACATTTGAACTATTTCCAGTTACATTTTATTAGTATGATGACTATTTTTATATGTGACCTTTTAGCAAATAAATGGATGTATTTCTGTTGAGTAGTAACTTCAGAGTGGAATTGCAGGTAAGGAAAAGCTTCAGTTTTAGTAGATAATTGCAAACAGGTTTTTTTTTCCTATTTTTTATTATTCTTTTAAAAAGTTTATTCATTTTAATGAGGAAAAGATAAAATAGCAATGAAACAGTTTCAAAACAGGTTAATAGGACAGTTACAATAATTAATATATCATATGTTGTTGGAAGATAGCAGTTCCATTTTATGTCTAAGGTATATAATATTCAGACAGATAGTGATGCTAAGCTTAAATGCCTGCTGAAGGATAATAATATCAGTAAGCTTCTCTTATGTATGTTTAACAACTGAAGTTTGCAGACCAAAAAAAAAAAATTATTGTGCTTTTCAAAGCTATTGTGGGTAGGTGACAATTTTAAGAGTGAATGAATTTGTTAACTAAGTAAGAAACCAGAACAACAGAATGAGGATTGTCCCATGTAAACTGGACCAAAAGTGTCCCCCAAGTGTGGAAGCTTGTCAATCCATACACTCTCTAAAAAAAAAAAGGTGGACCTGACTTGAGACTTGGGAGAACATTCTTACAGGCATGTGAGTTCCATAAAGCTGAGAAGCTGCAGCTGTCCTGTAATAAAAGCTCATAAACTAACACCTCTTCCCCAGCAATGAAGGAGTTCTGGATACTACCTTCTGTTTAAACTCTTTTTTAAAACATCATTTACAATGATTCTCCCAAACACCTCCTTCTCAAGCCTTCTTCGTAGAAGGAAGTTGAAGCCAAAACTCTTGGCAGGTCCCTGAACTGCACAACTAAGAAATTATATGCTGTGCACATCTGCAGCAAGGAGCGTGGGGCTTTCTAGGGGAGATTTATCACCTCCCTTTCCTCCTCCTTTTGGAAGCATTCTGGATGCTGTTCCCTGTGTATAGCATGTGCCTCTGGCTTATCACTACGGTAAGTATAAAAGCAATTAATTTTTCCCCCTTTTGGAAAGCGGAAGTTTTAACCGCACTTGAATACCATTTGCATTTCTGATTTCTATCAAGTTCACACTTCCAGCAAAGATAGTCCTGCTGATATAATTTGTTTTTATTTTAATTGCATATTCTCTGGCAGGAAGCTGCTTCTTTTGCCTCCAAAGAGGAGCACATGTACACATAAGGAAGTGCTCAGCCCCCTACCTCTCCTGCAGGTTAACACATCTTATTGGCATCAGACAGGCAAGACAGGCATGGGGGTTGGAGCAGGACTCTCCTGTGCTTTTACATAGATGTTGACATATGCAGAGCTTCAGGAATTCATTGCCTGATTTGGGTGAAGTGAGCAGATTTTGAGCACTTTGTACTGGGTTGTGACTGGTCTTCTGTTCAGAGAAATATTGTCAAGACGGACCCAGTTGATTTCTGCTTGCTTTCCACTCATGGAGACTCATCTGTTATTGCTGTTTTACAAAACATTTTAGGCTGGGAAGAAATATGTAATCTGGTGATCTGCTGATGTTATAGAGTAGAGGTGGGTGGAATTAATGTCCCCTGCACTTCATCTCACACCAAGCTACACCCTGGCCATGGCATGTCCTAGGAGGAGTGTACCTCCCTGTCTTTTGATTGGAGACCTGGCCAAGTAACTTGCTTTCACCAGTAGGATGGAGCATCAGCTGCTTCTGAATTTAGGCTTTAAGAGGCCTCAAGAACTTCTACTTCCTCCTGGTACCCCAGCTATTCCATGAGGCCTCACTGTTAACTTAGTTCATTGGTGATGCTATAACAGAATACCTGAGACTAGGTAATTTATGAAGAACAGAGCTATATTGCTTTTGCATTTTTGGTGCTTGGGAAGTCAAAGATCAAGTGTGGGCATCTAGTGTGGACCTTCTCACATGATAGAAGGCAGAAAAACCAGAGAAACAAACTCTATTTCTCTCTGTGGCAGAAAAGCAGAAGAGAATAGATTTATCCTTACAAACCCTTTGATAGTGGTATGAATCCATTCATGAGAACAGAGCCCTTATGACCTCAACATCTTCCCAAAGGCTCCTCTTTCCAGCACTGCTACCCTGGGGATTAAGTTTCCAGCACATGATTTTAGAAAGCAGTAAAAGCATTTAAACCATAGCACCTGCCTAGTTGGCTGCTCTGAGGAGGAGAGACAGGTAGGACAGTGTTGGTTAGCCAAGCTCCATCCTGTGATTCAGAGCAGAACTGCTACAGCTGAAAGCACTGTAGTTCACCAGAGCCCAGGCAAGATTAGGCAAATCCCAGCTCTCTCCCCCTCTGTAACTCTGTGTTATTACTGCAGGCTGGAGGGACAGAGTATTCTTACACACCTTGCTATTGGATGAAGATATCGAGGCTCAGAAAGGAAAAGTAACTCCTCCATTGTCACACAGCTGGCTCATCATATCAAAGCAAGATTAAAAAATACACACCCTATTCTCAGCCCTGCAGGAATTACCCCAGGGTTTCCACACACACGTAAAAGATACTGTTTGGTTGTAGGTCTTGCAGCTTTTGGGAAATATAGCTTGTAAAAACTCGTTGAGAGAAAACAGATGAAACTTTAGATGGCTCCAGGGATTAATAATGTAACAGGGATTGTTCCACTTCTGGTTTGGAGCGAATCTGAACTGGCTGTTCCCCCTCCTCTCCTCCTCTCTGACAGCTGTGGAGTTCCCCAGGAGGAAGACTTTAATGGCTTGGGAGCTGCTCCAAAGAGCATCTGCAAGCACCGTGGCTGGAGTAGCCCCAGAGACCAAAAAGGGCTGGAGCTGGGATTTAGTCTTTTTCTAGACAAGCTGGAGTACCAAGCCTCAGATCAAGTACCCAAGACTCAGGCCAGCCCATGAAAGAACCAAGGGGAAACCCTGGGAAGATCTACTTCCCCACATCTACCTCTCTCTGTTCAGAGGTGGAAAGCACCATTCATATGAGTTCTTTTATACCACCCATCACTCTTTTTAGGGATGACTCCTTATTGTCCTGCCCATTTGTCCTGTAGAGAATTGCTGGACATAAATGGGATGGCTGGCTGAATATCCATGTTATCTTTTCTAACCAATGCCTGCATGGCTGCCTGGCATAACCCTGGAACTTTTATCATATGAAAAGTCTCTCTTAACTTTACCTTTAAAATACTTTGGTCTTGCTACAGGCTTAGGGTCCATCCAGAGAGTAAGTATGAGAAATAGAGAAAACACACTACACAATATTCAAGCTGTGTCTGATTTATTTCACACAAAATTATATTTTCCAGGTGCATGCATTTCCCACAAATGTCTCCACTTTATCCTTCTTCACACTTGAGTGGTATTCCACTATATGGCAATACCACACTTTCTTTATCCAATTATCTGTTGATGGGGATACAGGCTGCTTCTAGGATTTAGGTGTTATAAAATATGCTGTTATAAACATTGGCACACATACATTACAAGAGAATGATGTCTTTAGCTTTTGGTAATATACCTAAAAGTGGGATAGCTGGGTCACATTGAATTTTAATTTAAGTTCTTAGAATATGTTCTTTTCTGATTTCCACAATAGTTGTACTAGCTTCATTCTTATCAACAATGTAAGAGAGTTGCTTTTTCACCAGTCACCACAGCTTTTGCTATTTTTTGATTTGTACTAATATAAAGAAAAAAAATAAAACAAAATATCTAAAAGGAAATAGAAGGAGGTCCCATGTTGCACATAATCATGTATGTTTAGTATTTTGTCAATATCTGCTCCATTCCATATTCTAAGTTCAAAAAAGAAAGAGGCCACATCTTACTTGTTCTCAATTCAATGTGTAGTTCCTACCACAGTGCTAGGCACATAAGGAGAATCAGTATATATGATATGAGTGCATGAGGAATGAATGAACACAGCTGTTCTGGGAGATAACCCACAGATGGCACCTTTACACAACAGGTCGCCATGGTTCAGCATGTCAGACCTGGGCCTGTGGGCCCTTTGGCATCTGGTTGAGGTCCTTCTGCTGCTCCCCATGGCAACATGCCACACTAAACTTGTCTCATTGAGAAGTCACTGCTGAGCTGATGTCTCTATCACCTAGGCTTCCTTTGTGACATAAAGAGACAGGAGAGAGTGGGAACTGTGGCAGACAGAGCAAGTGATCAGACTACCCTGCCCATTCCCCACCCTCCTTTTGCTAGCCAGAGTTTGTGAACTGGCAGTATCTGCTACTGTCTGGGACCAAGGTTGCTCATCTAGTGCCTGCCTGGTGCCAGCTGGGCAGCAGAGCAAAGTCACCAGTGCATAGGATAGTCCAGACTGGCAGGTGCCACCACGTGCCTATAATACAGCAGTCTGACAGAAAGTGTCTGATAGGAAGCTCACGTGACTTTCATTCTTGCCACTGCCAGGAGAGGTTATCTGAGGTCAGTTCAGAGAGGACAAAAGAAAAAATCTCCCCCAGTACTTCTGACTTCCCCCAGCGTGGCACATGACCTTAGAGAAGAATCCTCTGAAAAGACTCTAAGACTAAGCACAGAGGCATCAAAGAACTTAAATTAAAATTCCGTGTGACCCAACTATCCCACTTTTAGGTATATTACCAAAAGCTAAAGACATCATTCTCTTGCAAGTTATTTGGGAGGTGGCCTTACAAAACAGCAACAAGGGAGTTCGGATGACTGATCCAAAAAGAGATGGAAAGCCAGCTGCACATATGACTGAGCTGTAGATATCTTCTGGGGCTCGGGTTCCATCTTATTTGTGATGTACTAAGAAACCTTGTGGAACACATCTACAGCACAGGATCCTGGGGCATTTACTCCCTCCATCCTGCCCCCCATTGCTCAAGGGTTGCCTCCTGGGCAACATTCTCACTTACATGCCTGTATTGTACCTGCTTTAGGTTAACCAAGCTCACATCACCCTGGAAGAGAAACTGAGAGGTTCAGTCCTTAGAAGTAGATGGAGTATGCTTGAAAATGTGCACTCCAGTTGCCCTGATGGCTGGTACATCTAGAACATGTAGGTGCAGCCTCCATGGGGTCTTCATATTTTTCCTTGAATTAGCTTAAAGCTAGAAGATGTGGGTTCTATCCGTATCTCCTCCACTGAAATATGAAATCTTAGTCAACTCTCCTTCAACTTCGACTTCTCATCCAAAAAAAGAATAAATGCTGTCCATGCAATTTTGAGAGATTATTTTAGGCATCAAATCACAGCAGAGAATCAAATATAAGCTATGTTTACACTAATGTGGAATCCTATTCCTTTAACTAACTTGTCCAAAAAGCTATGTTGCATACCCATCAGTAGGTTACAAAGGAAAGGTTTCCAAAGAAATGAATTGCCAAAGATTAAGACCAAAGGTAAAATCCAGTTTTAGATGGGAATGTGTCCATGAGTCAACCTGCAGCAGGTTCCAGATGTTCCTCTCTATAAATTTGGCCTCATGGAAAGAAAGATTGTCACTACCTCATTCATAGAATTCTTCCCATACTGGGCTGCCCATACTTCAGCCTGAATTATTGTTTTCCCCTTTGCTCAACCTCCTTCCCTACAAATTCCTCAATTCCACGGGGTGATGCTAACAACTTCTCTGCCTCCTGGGTTTCCCATTATGTCAGTTAAGGCAATGCTGCTGCTGTAACTTAGAAACTTCCCCAGCTGATGGGCCTGTCACAAGGAAATCCTGTTTTGCTCTTATTCACATGGCAAGTGTGCAGAATTGGGCTGAGCACCTCTACACAGAGATTCAAGAAGCCTGATGTCTCCAGCCTGCAGCTTTTCCATCTTCAACACAAAGCTCCAAAGTCACTCTGCTGGTTGTCTATTTCTGGGCACTTGCAGAGGGTAAAGAATGTGGGATACTGAACCATCTATGCCTAGAAGTGCTGCACATTGGTATAGTTCCACTCCTGTTCCATTGGCCAGAACTTGGTTAACATGGATACATTTAACTGCAAGGGAACATCTATCTGGGAAGAAGAGAAAATGGCTTTGGTGATCAAGTAGAAATCACTGATATAGCATTCATATTCATATGATCAACTTGTGATTTCTATCTTCAAAATTCACTAAAGGATCCTATGCCAAAGGCTGGGTGGCCAGCCTTTGGTGTTTCTGTGAAGGGATGGGGCCTTTAGGAAGTAGGACATGTGGAAGTGTGGCCATTAAAAGTATGCCTTTGAAGAGGATATTGGGACACACATAGAGAAACACACACACACACACACACACACACACACACACACTTCCTGGTCACCATTAAGTGAGTGGCTTTACCACATTTTTCCCACCCCTGTAATGCCCTGGCTCACCACAGGCCCAAATCAATGGAGTCAAGTGACCACGGACTGTCACCTCTGAAACCATAAGCCAAACTAAGCTTTTCTCTTTCTAATTTGGATGTCTCAGGTGTTTTGTCACAGCAATGAAAGCTGACTAACACATCAAGGAATAGCTAGCTCAAATGGGAGGTCAATAGACCAGAAAGCACTGATAGGAAGCAAAAATGTCAAGTGAAGTGAGCGAAGAAGACAGTGTGGGAGCCATGGTTGAGGAAACTAGCATTTTATCTCACTGTTACCTACATACCTTTTCAACCACAAACCTGAAGTGGTCAGATTTGCCCCCAAAGTCATGGGCTTTCATAACCCCTGTCTTTGCTCATATTTCTTCTTATACTTCAAGCCTCACCCAAATTCATCAAGCTGGTCAACTATGTGCCCACCCAAGTGAACCATACCACTTGGTATTCATGCCCTAGCATAACCCTCTGCCTTAAATCTGGACTGCTTTGTAACTATCTAACCATTAGATTACAGTGACAATGATACTCATGCCACTCTAGGCCTCATACTTAAGACTTGGCAGCTTCTGCTGCTGCATTTTGGCAGCTTGAGTCACCACTGAAGAAGTCTGGCTGCCTTGCTAGAGAGAAGAACGGGAGACAGCTATATTGAGAGAGAGAGGTTTCAAGGCTACTTGGAAGGGTAGAAGAGCTTAGCTAAATCCAGCCCCTGGCCAAAATGCCAGCTAAATCAGCCACAAGAGAGATTACCAGCAAGACCAGCAAAAGAATCAACTAGCAGGTCCCAGCCTTGACTACAGAGTCCTTAGCAAATAAGATGTTTTGAGCCACTGGGTTTGGGGGAAATTTGTTAGGCAGCAGTAGAAAGCAGAAACAGTGCCTTCAAAATTTCATGCTAGCCTCTGTCTCTCCTCAAACATATTCTCCTTATTCCTCCTTCCACCTTCTCTAGCAGCCCCTTCTTAGCACTTTTAGTAGCTTTCCTTTCTCATGCTTTACTCCATGTCCACAGAATACAAAATATATATCTCTTTCATCATTTCTCAAGCTATGTCCTACTATGTACACTCTTGTCCCTCTACTTTTAAGGAATGTGTACCTTTTGAAAACACAAACCCAACCTTATTTTATTCTAAATACCATTCTGAATACACTATACTGAATACTACATCTAACACATAGTAGGTACTCAAAAATATTTCTGAAGTAATCAATCATTATCTTTTACCTGGTTTACAAACTAGAATGTAGGCTCCATTAAAAGAACAGATCCCAAGAAGGTGTTTCTTCCACCAAGAAATTCATAAAGGGAATTCAGACCAGGACCATATGAGAGAATTGTCCTGGACAATTGGATTTAGTTTTCCCAAACTCCAGTTAAACCTCCTTCATTGAGAAATGTTGAAAAGCTAAAATAATCTACATTTTACCAGTAGCTTTGAAACAAGGGTTCTGCCAATTTGATATAGTCCTGAGAAATTTGAAAAATGGGAGACAGTTTCTGAGGCAATTCAGGTAGCCAAGTATGCCTTGGTTACATGACCGTTGGCAGCAACTGGTCTCCAGAGGCTATTGTGGATTTAGCTTTATGGATTTAGGTGGTGAGGGAAGCAGTCAGACACAAGTTTCCTGACTTCAGGGTTACAAGTAATCAGAGAAAGTGGGCAGTGGAAGATACCATTGACCTTAGCCCAATGATTATTGAGAGTTCTGATAGTTAAGATCAAGCCTGGTTGCTAGTCAAGTTCCAAATACAGAAGGCAGGATTGAGAGGTATAATTACCTCAGGTAACAAGGAGGTTTACTCAGAGGATGATGGGTGTGGGGGTGGAGCTTCCATGGAATGCAAGATTTAAACTCAGCATATTGACTGGAGGGGCTGGGAGCTCTGAATACAAGATGAGAGCTGGGTTAGGGAGAGTCTATTCCTAGTTAAGTGCGACTGAGAAGAATACAGGCTATAACTCAGAAGATGGGGCATTTCCTGTACACTTGGCACTGTCTGCTCAACTAGTGTTTTACAGAATGGTATTGATAAGGCTATAAGTGGCACAGTGTTGATTGGCCAATGATGCAGATTTTTCTAGTGTCCAGAAAATAGAATGGGATAGATATAGATATAGATGATATAGATAGATATAGATATAGATAGATATAGGTATAGATATATACATATATATCCTCTGAGCTCTGCCTGCAAGAGCCAACATTATGGAAATGTTGGTCAAAAATAATACAATAGGCCAGCATGATGACCATGCCTATAATTCCAGAACTCTAGGAAGCTGAGACAGAACAATCACAAGAATCACAAGTTCAGGCCCAGTCTGGGTAAGTTAACAATGTAGCAAGACTCTATATCAAAGTAAAAAGTTTAAAAAGTCTGAGTATCTAGCTAGTGTGAAGGCTCTAGATCAGTGATGGAAAACTTTTTAGCTACAAACTGCCCAAACTACAACCCCAAACTCACTTATTTATCCTAAAGTGCTGACACTACAATTAAACTTGAACCCTTGACTGCTAGGCTGTTGCAAATATATACGTATATATCCTCAATATATAGACATAGATGTATGGTAACTTGGCTAGTATACCAACAGAGTTTTATGTGCCTGCTGTGGCATTATGAGCCATAGGTTGGCCACCACAGCCATAGGTTCAATCTTCAGCACAGGGAGTGAGTGGGGGTGGGCAAAGATGTTGATATGCACAAGATCTAGGTTTGAGCTCCTATTCCAAAACTTTCTGTTTTTAATTTAATGTAGGTTAATTAACCCCGTAAAATAGACATACTAATATTATCTGTCTCATAAGGTTGTTATAATGATTAAATGCAATATTGCATTTTAAATCACAAAACACTACACCTGGGAACAAGCAAATACTGAAAATGATTCAGGGGATTGTGGAAAACAATCAAGAGCCAGTTCAGGGCAATGCATTCATGTAGAATCTATTGTTCACTTTTGAAAATTCTTTGAATGACTTAAAAAAGAGACACACCTAAATAAAATTAGAATATTTTAATAAACTTATTTAACCTATAATCCTATATAGGGAAAAAGTGACATATTCTTTCCAGGGACTGACAATGCCAAAATACTTATTTTAATATTTATTCAGTAAGGTTTAATATGTGCCAAATTCTCTGATTCACCTTATATGCATTAAATTATTTAATCTTAGCCACAGGCCCATAAGGTCCACACTATTCATAGTGCCATTTTACAGGTAAAGAAATTTAGAGGTTCAGAAAGACTAAAGAACTTATGGTCACACAACAAATGGGTTTCTGAGTTCCTACTTGAGTCCAGCCATTTTGACTAACCAGAAATTACCAACCACCACAAAATCCCCCTTATCTGCAGAATATTCTAGGAGAATATCAAGATTAAAACTTATCTGTAAGCAGCAATTGTTGTGTTGTTAAAGAATTTACAAGGGAGGCTAGAAAAAGAAATATATTGCTCTTGCAAGTAAATATTTACATACACCAAAATATTTATGTTCATCTATGTGAGCACTGCTTTCTATGGGGGAGAAGAAAATGTGTAAATATTTACTCACTGGAAATAGCTGACAAGTAGTTAGGAAATAAGAATATTTATACTGTACATGGCTTTTGTGATATCCAATTGTTTCATCAGGAATCTATACACCAATTCCCAAATTGGACAAGCAACACAAGAATCCTAAAATTGTAAATTCAGGACTTCTTTTCAAGGTACCTAACATGGATACTGAATCCAAGTAATTCCCATTTTTCTAAATAATATTTTGTAAAATGTACATACACTGCCTTGTAAGATGTCTTCACTCTTTCCTGGAGAAATAATCCCTAGGCCAAAAAACTCAAAGGCTCTGTCTTTCTACTCTGAGTCCCACACTTGTAGCTGGGAGGTGGACTCTATTGACCACTTCTTGGCCTACAGTTGAAAGTGATTGGGAGAGATGTCAAATATTAAATAAGCTAGACAACGGTCTAATTGGTGGTGATGACCCCAGACAGAGCCAAATACAGGAATTTTTTCAAATAAAACTATTTTACATGAATATTGAGATTTTAGAGAAAATGCAACAAAATAGAATTCAAATAAATGTGTAAATACATATTAAAGACCTAGCATTCTGGATGTGGATTGGTCCTTTCATATTTCATTGTGCTGTGTCCTTAGTATGGCAAATATCCTTCAAATTAACTGATTTGTCTTCAGCTGCAGGTAACAGAAAATCTCCGTGCAATTTATCTAAACAACAAAGCATTTATTTTCTCATTTACTAAGGAGGTCCAAAGTGATTTTGTTCTGGGATAGGTTAATTCCATGGATCACCTCTTTCACATAGGTCTCATGTTTCTCACATCCTTTCTCTGTGCATTCTGTTTTTTCCTGTATTTGGTACAGGGTCTCACTAAGCAGCTCGGACTCATGATGATCCTCCTGTTCTCAGCCTCCCTGTGCATTCTTAACATTGTCTTGTCATTGAAAGATGGCCTTATGGTAACAAGATAGCTACTATAATCCTGAAAAACATTTATAGCTAACACAAGGTCTAACAGAAGTAGTGGCATTTTTATCTTCATGGATCTCTCTTTAGCAGGCAAATCTGTCCCAGAAGCCACCCAAGAACTTCCCCTCCCACTACACTGGCCAGAACAAAGTCAGATGCCTATATCTAACCAGTCACTACCACAAAGAATGAATGAGATCACTGTACTTAGTGTAGAGGAATCTTAATCCTCTGCCTTGTGAGGACTGCAACCTGCTTTCTTGGAAACATGTGGGCTCTCTGAGCAAGGAAGATTTCTCAATGGCATTGACATTGGGGAGATTAAAAGGGTAAATAGATGCTAAGTACACAGGTAATAGGTTTCCTTGCATACCTTTTGAAAGAAGGAGGAAGTAGACTCAGAAAAGAGTTGGCTTTGTGTGTAGTAAATGCTGCACGTGTAATTCAAACCCAGAGCCTTCTCTGTCATCCCATAGCCACCTTAAGCACCTCTGCCTCCTGCTGCTTTCTTATGTTGCAGGACCAGCTGGATGCATGGCCACAATTATGTTTTCCACTGAGCTCCCTTCTCTATTTCCTGTCTAGACAATTGTGAAAGGGCTGCTTATGGAAATGAATTCCTTCATAGACTTTACTCACCTGCCACTGGCTTCACGCCTCTTTCCTTCTTCTCTCTGGCAATTGTACCAGAGGTCACACTTGCATTAGAGAACACTTCTGGGCTAAAACCCAGGCAATGAGAGGAAAGAGCCAAGAGAATGACTATAGCTCCTTGGCTAGCACAGATTTTGCCACAATGCCCCCCATACATTCCCCCACCACCTCCCCTCTGCTTAGAATCTAGCTGCCCAGTGCTCAAGGTCTCTAGCTGGGATTGAATATTGCCTGCCACTCTGCTCCCTGGTCTCTGGACCTGAAAAATGTCTACTACTTTCTTGTGAGATGATGTCTCCACAATCTGTTTCTAGAGCCAACCTTAATCCCTTGATATGGACCAGGATGGTCAGTCTTCCAATCCGTTCAGTTCACTGTTCTAGAATTTTCTCTCCCTCTCACTTAGGCCATTGTCTTATATAAGGTTTGTTTGCTTTTATTGTGTTGTATTGTTTGTTTGGTACTGGAGATTGTACCAAAGGCTTCACAGTGAACTACATTTCAAGCCCTTTTGTAAAACTTTTGAAACACAATCTCAAGAGTTGCTAAATTGCCCAGACTTCACTTAAACTTGTGATGCTTCAGCTTCAGCTTCAGCATCCAAAGGTGCTGGGATTGCAAGTGGACACCGCGATATGGGGCTCAAGTTATCTTTTATTAGTCTCTTTCCTCATTATAACTCTGAATTTCCTGAGAGTAGAGTCTATGTCTCTTTGTCTTGGCTCAACAGAGCCCAGTGACAACTAAAATACCATTAGCATGGTGGCAACCATCTTCCTTACAAAATATATATGTGTGTTTTTTTATGTGGTTTTGTAATGAGATTTTTAATAAGCTTTTTTTATTAGCTAATGAAGGAGGAAGATTATTCATATTTGTTTTTTGCATTTATGTGTTTAGGTTTTGCTCATTTTATTTTAATGTTAAAGCACTACTAGGAGATTAGGTAGGAGAGAAACAAGGAAATAGACAGGAGACATCACTCCAGAGGCTGTGGATGGCCTGTTTGAATGCCCCTAAATACCCTGAATTTTTATTAATAGAACTTCTGTTTTGTTCAGAGTGGAAATATGCTCAGCTAGATTGCACATCTATCTCATAGCCAATGGTAGCCATATGGTTCTCATCATTGTGCTATAAGTAGAAGTAAGTACATGGAATTTCCGGAAAAGGTTGAGTGGCTATGTGGTATACTCCTTCCACCTCCCTGCAGGAATGTAGAAGCGGAGGTCACTATTGGAAGACACCCCATGTATGTAAGTACCAATATGGATTTCTCTGCTGAGGAAATCACCTTTCTGAAGCCTGTGTGACTCATGAATATGGAAGCAGGCATGTATCTGGTCCCTTTATCCCAAATGGATCAACTCTGAAGGGCCACCCAAGCTCTGGATCCATCAGTGAACTTGCTGGGATCCTCAGTGAACTGCATCATGGCACAACTTCACCCTCTGCCAATTTATGCTGCCTTCCACTCTCTTCGGTAGGTGTTCAGCCACAATATATTCCCCATTAAGCTTGTGGCCCACTAAACTCCAGAAATTCTCCATTTTGGTCAGCTCAACTAGTGACAGCTTCATAGAGGGGAATACTCTTTCAGCTTACACCTTTATCCTCTGGCCTTCCCTTCTTTTTTATTTTTTTATTTAGTACACTATCTATGGCATACAGATGCCCGTTATGCAGGTGATAGAGCAGTCATCTTGGGACTGTGAAGCTGGAGCCATGATACTGAAAGCCACCCACTACAGACAATCAAATGAGAACATGAATGAGCCTCTGTGCTATACAATCATGGAACCACAGGATAATCCTGACTACCTCTGGATTTCTCAGTCTCAAAAAGCTGAAAACAAATCAAAAGTTGACCAACCCACTGTTATGTACAGCAAAATGTATTTCTAACTGAAGCACCAATAGCATCTGAAGGACAGTTTTGAGACCTTGTGCAAAAGATTCACTCACTTACCAGTCAATAAATAGTCAATATGTTCCTACTATTATTTCGAGGTCTATGCTAGGTGATGGAGTCATAGCATTAAACATGACAGACAAGGTCCTGCTTCTCATAGAGCTTAGATTCACATCAGATGAATAGACAAGGCAATTTCAGAGTACACTATAGGCTATGAAGGGAATAATCATTATTCTTTGCTAATGCACAACTTGCCCTTTCAAAAAGGTGATCAGAGAAAGGCTGTCTGAGAAGGCATTAGTGAGATGATCTCTGAAGAACAAGTAAAAGGAAGTGATGTGGAGATGGTGGGAGGAACACCTGAAGACTCTGGGGCTGGTGGGAGAGAGCGCATGTGCAGAACAGGAAGCATAGTTGTGTGCCTGGGCCCACAGGAGCATGGAGAAGTGGGCAGGGCTTGGTCAAAAAGGCCATGCAGAGCAAGGTGCCATGCTTGGCAGTGATGGGAGGCTCAGAACAAGATGCTAACCATGCAAATAGAAGCAAATGGTTTTATGATTGGGGTGGTAAGTAGAGCAGAACTTATTTTTTAACCCACATTTAGGGAATGAGAAATAAAGTCAAGGAGGAATTTTGGGTTTTGGGTTTTCGTTTCTGGAAGAAAGTGAGGCCATTTTTCAAGGTGATGAAAACTTAATGCTGAGGTGGTGAGGTTGAGCAAGGTTTCTACTTTTTCCTATGTTAAGTTTGAGGTGTCTACTAGAAGTTCATAAAGAGACACTGATGTTGGAGCCAAGATAATGCGTCACCTAGGTCCATCGCTAAAGGAAGCAAAAATGATTTATGGAACCAACTTCTGTATTTCACACTGAAGCCATATTCCCTACAGGCTCTTCCTAGGTCTGAGTTCAGCACAGTAGGGTCACTAATGCAGGTTCACTCCTGCAAGAAATGTGGACAACTCTGACAGGCAACTCCAGCTAAAGCACTTCCTAGTGGTCTGCCTGAACATTTTCTGGAACTGATCCCAAGTCTCCTCTCCTTCCATGAAACCAGACCAACACTGTTATGTGGACCCTTGTCTTCTCTAGCCACTACCTGTTTACTTTATAGAGTTTTCCCCAAGAAATCTCTTGCACATCTAATCCTGCTGGGTTCTTGCAAAATCCAAATGAACAGCACTAGACGAGGATAATTATGAGCTTAGAGCACAGGAGAGAAGTCTCAGCCAGTGATATAAAACTGGAATATAGGAGGTCATAAGACCATATGAGATAACCTAGGGAATCTGGGTGTACATAAAGAAGAGATTACAGCGGGGTTTAGTGGTTATACCTGCAACCCCAGCTCTCAGGAGACAGATGAAGGAGGAGTATAAATTTATGACCATTATTGGCTACATAGTGAGTTCAAAGCCAGCCTGGGATATATACAGAAACCCTGAAGAGACAGTCAGACAGACAGAACTATGTGGGACTAGACCTTAGAGTTTCCTTCATAGAAGCTAACTAAAAGACAGAAAAATTTGCATCATGGAAATTGAAAAATGGAAATATTTTAAGAAGCAAGGAAGAACCAACTCTCTCAAATATTCCTGAGAAATCCAGAAAGATGTGACACAGCAAGTGTCCATTAGATTTGGTATCTTGACAACAGATAATCTGATGGTAGAGTGGTGAAATTATGGAGATTTCATGTTATTTATTCCACTTTGCCAACAAAGAATGAGAAGGGCATACACTTCCAAGTAAAGAGGCAGAGAAATGTGGGTTTGAATGAAGAGAAGAAAATGTAAAATAGTTGTATCAGAGGGAAAATAACAAGCTTCACAGGAAGGATTACCATGTGGTTAGTGTGCCTTTTTTGAGGTTTGTGGTCATGTCTTAAGCAAAATCAATAACTACATTTGGGTAAAGAGCAACATGAGAAAAGCTGATTTTATAATATGAGTGTTCTGACAGTGACAATACAGCCATCCAGAACCCAAGGGACCATAAGTCACCCAAGATTCGGAGGTCATTCTTGGTCCATCTCTTCATCACAGACCTCAATGACACCTTGACATCTCAGGAGTGCAAGACTGACACAGCCAAGAGAGAACTTGCATGTGATAGAAACATAGGTACATTTTTCATCTTTCGTATTGCCAGAGCAAAGTAAGTACCTAACAGCTGCAACTTAAAAGGAAAAGATAGCTGGGGAGATAACTCAGCAGTCTAAGCCTGGGAAATGCAATGACCTGGGTTTGATCACCAGTACTTCATACCATGCCCCTGCAACCAGGCGTGGTTGTGCATGCCTATATTCCCAGCACTGGGGAGGCTAAGACAGGAGGATCACTAGGTACAAAATGAGTCCCTATACCAAATACATAAATAAAAGATTAAAAATAAATAAAAGGAGAAGAGATCCATTTGGGCTCACAGTTGCAGGAAGTTCAGCCTAGTCACCTGGCTCCAGAAGCAAAACATCATGTTTGAAGGGTGGGGTGGTGAATGAAAGCTGCTCAACTCAAAGTATCTGGGAAGCAGAGATCAGGGGAAGAGCCAAGAAGAGAAGGGGCAAGAGGTCAGATACAGCCCTAAGTCACCATGATTCACCCAGACATACACAAAGGTGTGCTTTACTAATCCCCCAGGAACCTCTCAAAGCAAGTTGGCAATCAAGTTTAATCATCAAAAATCCACACTTTGTCAGCTTGACACCTAAACACAGTCTGCTTAAGCCACAGTTTCCAAACAGAGACAATAACAGGGCCTTAAGTACAACTACCATGATGTAGCTCTTCTGCTTACCAGAAAAATACACCAATTATTCTCCCAATCTCAATCCTACCAATATTGCTTAGAAATCAAAAATCAGACACATGGGGCTGGCCAAATAGCTCAGCAGATTAAAGCGCCTGCAAGCAGGCATAGAGGCCAGAGGTTCAATTCCCAGGGCCTGCTGTGCCGGCCCTGCCCCCGGGGCATGCTGAGATGGTGATTGAGACTGGGCATAGTGGCACAAGCCTATAATCCCAGCCCTTGGGAGGCTGTAAACAGGAGGATCACTAGAAGTCCAATCTAGTAGTGAGACCCTGAACACCATGTAGACTCTTCCTTAAAATGAAAAAAAAAAAAAAGAAAAAAAAGAAAATCAAACACTGGTCTGAAGCTCAAGGCAATCTTAGATGTGAGCTTGTTTTTTTTTTATTTTATTTCATTTTATTTATTTTATTTTATTTTATTTTATTTTTTTTTTTTGCGGAACCGGGGATTGAACTCAGGCCCTTGCACTTGCCAGGCAAGCGCTTATTCTACTGAGCTATCTGTCCTGCCCCTGTTTTTTTCTTTTTTTTAATGTACATATTTCCAAGATAAAATGGCATGGGGTAAGCATTCTCATTCTACAGGGAGGAATGAGGAACAGAATACAATTTGATCAAAGCAAGCTCTAAACCCAGTAGGGCAAAAATTAAGTCACACAGCTCCATATCTCACATTCAGAATATATTTTGCTGAGAGGTGGGTTTAAGAGGGCTTGGGAAACTCTGCCCCTATGTCTTCTCTGGTTGCAGTCCACATGGCCTCGCTCCTGGGCTGGGAACATGCCCTGACAGAAGCTTTCCTTGGCAGAATTCCTTGTATGTAGCATCTCCAAATTCCTGAGATCTCCACTGCAGTTCTGGCTTCACGCCCACGGCTTCATGCACTAACCTCACGGGAGCTCATGGTAGGGACTCTGACTCCATCATACGGTTTAGCCTGGCATCCCAGACTTGTCTGTAAAGTCTGGGTGGAAGTCTGCATTAGCACCACAACTCCTACATTCTGCATGCTAGTACCATTTGGGCAGTGCAAATTAGTTCAAAATACTTCCCAATCATGCAGGCATAGCAATGACCCTGCTTCTCTGGTACCAAGTTCTGGTGTTGATCAGCTTTTCCGTCCGTGGACCAAACTACATGACACGTGCAATTTAAAAAAAAGACAGGTTTAGTTTGACTCCTGGTTTTGGAGGGTTCAGGCCATGATCTGCTGGCTGCAAAGCATAAACATCATGGTAGAAGGGTATGGCGGAGAAAAGCTGCTGAACTCAGGGCATCTGGGAGGCAGAGAGAAGGGAAGAGCACAGAAAGAAAGCAGCTGGGAACCAAATACAGTTCTCTCTCTCTCTCTCTCTCTCTCTCTCTCTCTCTCTCTCTCTCTCTCTCTCTCTCTTTCTGCCTTTTCTGATTCTCTGGATAACTAAGAGTAATTCAGATATAGATTCTGGTAATACCTCTTTCACCCTCAAAGCCTCAGAAATCATTAAGGTGATGTTTTTAATCTCTAAAACACAAAATGTTGTCACATAAAAGGAACCCAATGAAATTTACTGAATAGATAAATACAAAAATGAATAGATATAATGAAAAGGAAAGAAAGAAAGAAAGAAAGAAAGAAAGAAAGAAAGAAAGAAAGAAAGAAAGAAAGAAAGAAAGAAAGAAAGAAAGAAAGAAAAAAGATACATGAAAAGCTGAACAGATAATTGGATGATACTGTGGCCGAAAGAGCTTGACTTCAGATGTTTTATATTCCATTCTCAATTCTGTCACTAGGTTTGTGATCTTAGACAGTTCTTTTCAAATGAAATGGTACACTAATAAATAAGAATATTTGAGCTACCAAAGAAATGGGAGTGTCATCGAGTTCAGGCACCTAAATTGGTTGAATGACAATGGAGTGCCCATCTCTGACAGGTGTAGACAAAGGAAGGGGTATTAAAATGAAGAATCATGATGTGTGTGTTTGGACAGTACAGTTGGAATAGATAACACGGTGCTTCTACATAATCCTATGAGAGGCAAGATCTGCACTAATGGTGGTTGGACAGGATATTATGTCGGCTTCTAGTACTATGGACAGCCACTAGGAAAATAACAAGGTAGAAAGTATTAATTATTGAATCTTTGATATAATTCAGGTATAAAAAATAAGATACACAAACAGCTACATTCTCTTAATTTACTGATAAGAGACATCTGCTATAATAATGTCTGTAAGTATAATATCATGTATGTACCTTCTATGGTACCAAAACATTATGAAAACAGTTTGCAATGTATTAATTTATCAAATCTGTCCTGTTAAGGTGTCTTAAAACTGTCTCATTGATATTTATACTTCAATAAAATAAAAAAGAAAGAAAGACAGACAGACAGACAGACAGACAGACAGAAAGAAAGAAAGAAAGAAAGAAAGAAAGAAAGAAAGAAAGAAAGAAAGAAAGAAAGAAAGAAAGAAATGGGAATTTGATGTTAATGTTCTTTGAAATTACATGCCCCTCAAAAGGTAACGCCACCCTAGATTACACATACAATACTGAGAAGAAAGAGCTAATAGTGCCACAGTGCTCTGCAGCATTGAGAGCTGATGTTATTTTAGAAAGTTCTCAACACTATGTATCTCTAAAGTACATTTATCATCATAATCATCATCATTTTTCTCAATCTCTGAGCCTAGATTCTTTAGCTCTTGATTTAGTTGACCTGTCTAAATTTTGTGGGACTTTCCTTTCTGTCTAAAGAAGCTACACTTTTTGAAACATATCTGTGCCTCACTAGATGTTTCATAGTTTTGTAATAAAATGTGAGGTGTTTTTTTTTTTCATTCTTGACTCTTAGATAGAAGGATTTGCCTGTGCTTATGAGCTTGAATTTGTTCTGTCTCCTTTTGTGCATCTCAGTTTGTTTTCTTTGCCATTAGCTTCACTAGCAGGCAGTCTTTGTCACACGGAATGATGGCACCCTGGCTTCTGTTTTTTTTTTTTTTTTATCTTTTTTTTTTTCCATTTATTTTTATTTTATTAAAATACAAATGTCAATCAGACACTTTCAAGACACCTTAACCATACAGAGTCGATGAATTAATACATTGCAAACTGTTTTCATAACGTTTTGGTACTGTACAAGGTGCATACATGAAATTATATTTACAGGTTTTTTATAGCTGAATTATATCAAAGATTCAATAATTAT